>JAIUCV010001217.1:0-145494 GCA_026724425.1 Erythrophleum ivorense
GTTTATCATGGCATTGTTTGTTGAGAACTTGCCAAACTCTAGAATGGAGTTTTTCTTTCTTTGTGATATCTCAAATACAAATAAGGTTAGCCACTACCTCTACTATTGCTAGAAAGAGAAATGATGATCAATAATTACACACTAAAGCCAGAAAATTGCCTACTTATTAATGTGCATATATTTCGTTACTAGATTGAAAAACATACTAATGTGCTATGAACTTCTCTAGTGCATCTAATTGTTTGAATTTCATTTGTCATACTGGACGATCTGGTCCTATATCTAGCATATAACACTAGGAACTCAGGTTGAAGAGATCATGTAAGTCATTGAACTCCAAGTATCATTGTGCTAAAAACAAAAATATAGTCTAGCTTTTGGACTTAAAATGAAAGAACCATTGCTTTTGTAGTTTTTCCCCTTCCCTTTATAGATAGTTTTATTCTAGTAGTTTTAGCATTCAGTTTAATTTTTTTTTCATTTATTTATTTTTATTTATAGTAGTTTTATGTTTGTGTGATTTGTAAAAAAGCTACCAAAAGAAGTTCAAGGCTTAGCTAGGAAGCATTTCAATATTCTTTGGCCAAGACCATTCATGTTGATAAGGGAGTTCCCTTTACCTTTCATTTTACGTTTTGACTATTTGAACATTAAGGACAATGTTTTACTTAAGTTTAGGGTTAGGGAATCCAAATTTAGAATTTGAATTGTTATTTATAATTGCAAATTTATACAAAGTCTTAATTTCTTCAATTTCTCCCTAATTTAAAAGGTTTTAAAGCTAAATTTTTCTAACTTTTCTTGTCTTTATTTTCTTGATTGATGCTATGCTCTAATGACAAATTTAATTACTAAATAAAAGGTGAATGATACGAGACTTATGTTAATGCTATTTATGGATGAGATTAATTATTAAGTATGATTTTTTTTTCATTCATTTAAATCTCTTATGCACTTTTATTATGAATGGGATAATTGTTAGCTTAGGGTGATTTATGTGTGTTGGATTGTACGATAAGTCTTAAGCCTAGGACTTTAAAACTTGTCTTATAGTCTCTTAAGGTGAAATCCTAAGTTTTGTATGATCTATTAAAGTAATGTAGGCATTTATTGGATATGTTTGAGCCTTCAAACTCAATCTTTTCTTAAAATATCACTAGTAACTTTTTCAGCCTTAAATTGTGAAATATGCATAGAAATGTATGAAATTTTCTTCTAATTACTTGCATTAATTTATCCTTAGCCTGAAAAACAATGTTCTTGTCTTTTTCAAAAAGATTATTAGCATTTGACTTTATTTGAAAAAGAATTTTAGGCGAAATAAGTAGATTGTGGAATATTGAAGAATATAATTCAAAAGATTGTAGGTTTATCTTGAATAATTGTTGCTTCTTATGAGAGACATGCAAATTTCAAGAGTGAGAAATACATTTCATTATAGTTTTTATTCCTTGCAAGAGATGAAAAATATGATGATGAGGAAGAAGAACTAAAATTATTTTTTTTTTTTAGAAAATGAATTAACCTTAAGAAAGAAAATTTTTATAGATAAAAAATGATCTAAGTTTGGGGGTGTAAAAAAATAAAGAGAAGAGAAGAAAAGAAGAAACATTTTGAAAGGGAAGAGAAAATAAAGGAAAAGAAGAGAAAGCGGGAGAATTAGATTCTTTTATTTATGTGCTAGGTGGTTATTCTCTTGAACCTTGCTCATTATTATCCTTTACTTTTTTCTTGTGATAAACATAACCATAGGCTACACTACAAGCTTAAAAAACTAGATGATCTATGGATTATATAATAGCCTACATTAATGGAGAGCGAATAAAAAAACAAGCATATGAAGCTTTTAGAGTAGAGGTCTATTATAAGTTTGATTTACTTAGGTTACTTTAGTACTTGCAATTAGACCTTTGCATGGTTATTCACACACACATACACTCTCTCTCTCTTCATGGGTTTGGAAAAATTGTCATTAATTTTTAAACTTAGAAGCAAGTATGCATTACTTACCTTTCTTGTTATTTATGTATCTTGATGAAATTGTTAAGGGTAATCATCCAACATTACCAAATACGAATGCTTGAATATATGAGAATTCTTTTGATTAATTGGTTTTACTTTGGGACAAGTAAAAAGTTAAGTTCAAAAGTGTGATAAGCCTTATTTACGTATATGTTTTTACATCTTTTTATGGGAACTTATCATATATTTTGAGTAAAATTTTCCCATTTTGTAGTTATTTTGAATTAGTTTCCATTCAAATGGAATTATTTATTATTTCAGAGAATTCTTGTGCAAAACCTCTAAATTCGGGCTTGTATGTAATGATGAGCTCATTTGATGAAAAGAAATCTAGGTTCCCAAGTTTTTATTGGTGATTTATATGGTCATAGGTAATAAAGCCTGACCTAAGCTAAATTTTAGTAGTTAAGAATAGGATATAGTAGTTGATTCTTAGGTAAATAGTGTAAATTAGCTTAATAGTGTTTTAGTTTGGTTTAATCTTAGTAAATAGATTTTAATTGAGTTTGTATGTTTTTGTAGGTAAAAAGTGTAAAAAAATAAAGTGTGGAAGCCCTAGAGTCAAGTGAGTAAAGATTAAAGTCCAAAACCCTAAGAAAAAAAATGTAAAAAGGCTTTTTAAAAATATTGGTCATGACAAGAAATTAGTTTTAGTTGTGGTGTCTAAAGTGTATAAATTTCTTTCCCTGCTTGAGAGAAGGGTGTAACATCCGGTTTCTCCATAAATGTAAGAAATGTAACGTTTGATTTCTCCCTAAACATATGAAACTCACTAAATGTAAAAGGAAGTCCCTCAAATAGAATGATTTGAGATCAAATAAAATTAGAGCAATAATCTAGGCCTCAAATAATGAGAATATGAAGCTTGAGATGCCTAGAAACCCAAGCCAGAAAGGCTACAAAAATTTAAGAATTAAGCAGTGGCATTTTGTAATTATGGGCACTTTTTAGAAAATGCAAAGGAGAGATTTTTAAATGAAAAAAAATAAGTTTTTTAGGGTTCTCAGAGGTCCTAAAAATCATAAGAATCCTTATAATGATTCAAACCCCTCCAGTTGATGTTTTACAATGTCAACTAAGCCAAACTTTAACCAGTTCATTCAGAAAGGTTTTAGATCCAATTTGAGTAATTCCAAAGGTATTTTATAAGTTAGAGAACTTAAATTCTATAATGAGAAAGACGATTCTCAAAAAAGAGCTAAAACGAGCCTAAAAAGAAAATGCCAAGAAAAGGGGACATAGATGGAATTTTTTAAAAGGAATTTTTAAGAAGTATCATCTTATATTACATGTCCTCTTCCCCTCCCTCATTTAACTGACATTTGCTCTACCTAAAATTAAAGGAAAGACTAACTCTAAGAGGCATCCAAGAAGAGAGCAAAAGGGGAGGGAAAGACTTGTAGAAAGGTAAGGAATTAAGTCTTTTTCCATGCTTCTTCCTTTAGGAAACTTATTTCTCTCCCTCTTTTCTTCATTCCTATGGTTTTAATAGCTCATATGGGACTCATTTGTGGCTGGTACAGAAAAGAGAGTTTAGAATTTCAAAGAGAAGATTGAAGCAATGGAAAGAGCTCTTGAAAAAGTTTTGAAACAAGGTAAATTCTAAGGCTTTTCTTGCACTTTTTACTTGCTCTCCTCCATGAGTGTTTCATCTCGCCTAGAGCCTAGCCAAGAGAGGATGAATTTTGGTCCTAGCAAGGGAGAATCATAGGCTTTGGAGTATGAGGAACAAGTATAGGCAAAGAAATCCAATCAAGAAGCATTAGATTGTAAGTTAACAAAGTTAGAGGTCTTGGTGTATGAATGGCTCGTCGTGCAACCCTCAAAATAATACTAGGTTGATAAAATATGTAGTTAATGGCACAACCTAAGTCATCTCCCTTGGAATTGGAGTTCAATGCCTAATTGAGTTTTCCAAATATTAAAAGACTTTAAAAATTCCTAAACTAAAGGGGTTTTGATTTACTTAAACTATTTAAAATAAAATTGACTTAAAATTCCTAATTACTATCTAATTGAGTGAATTATAGTCTTGTGACTAGCTTTGGATTCATCCCTTGGTATCCATTATCTTTATCCTAATCTAATCGTGATTAATTCTGGTCTAAGAGTCCCTAATTGTGTTCATAACAAATTATCTTAGGTTACCACTCAAGATTCAAGAGATTAACGATCTAACATTGAATTGAGACCTCAATCCCACATTAAACTGTTAATTCTTGTCTTTAAGATCTTGAACACTCAATTTAATTGATTAACTAATTGATTAGCCTCTGAATCATCCTAAATATTTAATTAACCAACTAAACATTAAGGAATCCTCAAATTAAACATTCAAGCAAATAATCTCACTCATGTATTTTATCGAACGCCTTCTAAGCATACATGGGAATTCAGATAATATTGAAATTAATCAGATCAATTAATCAACAAAAAGACTTCCTAATTAGTGTCTAACCAGCCACTAATTACAATTATACAAATTCCCTATCAAATATAACTTAACCAAGATAATATGTGAAAGAGAAAAAGTATAGGAAAATAGAGAAATCATTAGCCAAAATTCTGAATTTTCTCCATGGATTCAAGCTTCTCCAAGAGCTTCCTCCTAGTTAGCCTCAAGATGGATTAGAACTTCATTGTATGGTGGAGATGGATGGAAGATGGAATGGAGTGGAGGAGAAAACGTGGATGTGGTGGATGGATGTAGAATGAATATGGCCGAATGAATGAATGGAATATGCAGCTTTTTTTGAATGATGGGTGAAGTATGAATAAATAGGATAGGAGTTTCTGAAATTATAGAGGCATGAGATGGTTGGACTGTGTGAATGGATGAGGCGTGAATGAGGGGGTCCAATGAATGAAGGAAGCGTGCAGAATGAAGTCTCCTTATTAAAATTTACGTGCTTCTCTTCTTCTCCTTCACGTGTTAACTGCTGTGCTTCACTTATCAACTCACGTGTTCTCCTAATGCATCTTCATGTCAGCTTCACGTGGAATCTCTTCATGTATATATAAGGTGGAGCTGCATGGATGTGTGTATGAGAGTGGGCCCCATTGTGAATATATTATATTCTACATGAATTCCTTCTACCGTTTCTGCAGCTTCTTCACGTTAAAACTGCAGCTCATTCTTCTCGTTCACAGCCTCTTCCTCTTCACGTGTTCCCTTCCTCTCGCTTCTGTTGCATGTTCTCCAGCTCTCAAGCTTCATTAATCACATGTTCTTTAGCTCATTATTTCAGCTCGTGCAAGCTTCTTCGTGCGTCTCACCCCATCGTTTTTATTTTCACGCTGATGTCTGGCTAAGCTTCCACGTCGATTTCTCTGTTTGCATGAATGTGAGTTCATGAGATAGCTTCCAATCCAGCTCAGCAAGCTTCTTCTCATTCAGCTCGTTCTTCCTTCACTCATTGTATCTTCAGTAACTCGTAGCCATCCATGTAAATATTCTGCATGTTACAGTTGCTTCTCCTTCTTCATTCAGCTTTTAATGTGCTTTCTGTTTATTTATGTTGCAGCCCATAACTTCCACGTTGCAGCTCATTAATCTCCAGCTCTCTTCTTGCATGCACATAAACTCACGCTGCCCACGTTGTTTTCTAAACTCAAAGCTCAGCGTTGGTCTTTAGCTCATTTTTCCATTGTATTTTTTTTTTTATGTTAATCCTCTTCACCACATGCTGCAGCTGGTGTTTCCACATTCTATATTACATGCTTCTTAATGCATTACTCTCTCTACATTATGGTCTGGAGCTTGCTTATGCACTTGTATGGAGGCTATTCACATGTATGAGCTTCTTATTCTCTTTTCATTCTCAGCTTTTCACGTTAAAACTGGAGCTTCTTCTTCTCTGCTTTGCCTTCTTTGTTTGCTCATAATTCCACGTAACATCTACTCTTGCATTTGTTTCTTCACTTGTGTTTTCTCCATGCAAACTCTTTTCTACGTAGAACCCCTTCTCGAGCTTCTCTTCATTGTTCTTTGCTCCTTCATCTATTCTATCTTCATTTAAAGTTCAGCCTAAGATCTCTTTTGATGCTTCTCACGTGTTCAAGATGGCTGCCTCTTGTTGCATTGGTTCTGCCCCCATGGATAGTTCCTTCATGCATGTGTGTTGATTTTGAGTGAAGGCTACTCAAGTATGCTTCTTTAATCATTCCTTTCTCTTCTTTAACCATTATTCTCATTCAAGCTAATTGCCCATCAAAAATTCTGCACAAAAGAATGGGAAAAATCAAATAGGAATTTTCACAAAATTATTTAAGATAAATTTATGCATTAAAATCCAATAATTTGTAAATTAATCCCTAAAATGTAGAAAATGGCTACTAAAACCAAATTCCATTTAATTAGAGTCTTAAAACCATATTTTATTATTAAAATGCCTATGTTTAGGAGAATAAAATAGATAGAAATATATGTTTATCAGTGTACCTAGGCCAAGATGGAGCTTCCTAAGGATAATTTAAGTTGTCTAAGAGTATATATGAGCTCGCAAGACATTTAGAAAACCTCCCAAGTGCAACTCCCTTCAAGAGAACAAAGCAAACTCCATGAACCATAAAACATGTGCATGTCTCAGTCTAAATAATTCTGGCCACCTAGGGAGTGTTTTAAATTGTTCCAAGGCTAGAATGAGACTAGATATGATAGAAGAACATCAATAGAAGCCTTAAAAAAAATTTGGAAAGCATGGATTGTGAGATGGAGGTGTAGGTTCCATTTTAAGATATTAGGAAGTAACTAATGTGTAGGCTCCTTAGAATGAAATGGTGATGACTCCAAGGAGTCTAAATTAAATCAAGAGACTAGAATTGAGTGAGAAATGAAAGCCAAGATCATGAAATCCAAAGGTTGCTTCATTATGTCTTGAATGGATCCATAATGAGGTTATAATAGAAAGTAGCATAGCATAAAGCTTGTAAGAAGCTAAAGCTTGTTCCAATGACTTAAACATGTCTCATTAATGTGTCTAGGCCAAAAGAATCAAGTACCACCCAATTCCATGAACTTGGCCAAAACGGGGAAGACAAATTTAAGGATAAAGTGTATAACATTGGCTCTAAGGTAGCTTTCTAACCTTTTCTCTCATGCATTCCTTGGATGTTTATTTGTCTTTGAGTGCTTATATGTATGTTTGAGCTATAAGAAATGTTTTTAGCTATTGCTTACTTGCTATGGTACCATTATACATATTGAAATGAGTTTATGAATGTGTTTTGGCTTGAATGGGCATAGTGAAGCTAAAAGTCCCTTAACAAGGGTGAGGATGAGCTAAAAGTCTCTAGACTTGAGTGAGACAAAGCCAAAAGTCTTAAGAAGAGTGTGGTTTTGTCAAAAGTCCCTTGAAGATGGGTGAAGCAAATCCAAAAGTCTCAAAGAAAATAGGTGAGGTTAGGCCAATGCCCTTGAGAGCCTATATATGTTATATATGAGTTTCTTGGACATGAAAAATGTTTTATGTATGTTCACTAGTAGCCTATATGCCATACATGCATTCTTTGACATGTTTTAGCATCCATTATGTATGTTTGAAAAGGTAAAGAGCTATTGGAATTCTTTGAATCTCACTCTTTCCCCTCCAATGTCTAACAATGCTTAGGTAAGCCAAGAAGACGAGCATGATACTTTGACAAAGGAGTAGGAGAATGGGCATTTCCAAAGCATTTTGATGTCAAAAATTTCAATCTCATGATGTATGTATGATGTAGGCTCTTGAACACGTCCAAATATGTATAACAATGATAAATGTATGAATTTTGAGACCAAAATGAATTGATGTATGGATTTTTGCCACTTAGGTTCTATGATATACATATGTATAAGTGTGAGTGGCATGGTGAGATTGAGCTCCATAATATTTTAGACCATTTAATATGCTTCCTTAGGTTGTGTTTGTGCTTTGAGACATACTCAAGTGGTTATGGAATATTAAGAAAGTGAAATGGTGCCTTAAGAATCCTTTATAACCCTAAAAAGTGACTAAATCTTGAGCTGAATCACAAACTAACCAAATGGACTAATCTTGCCATGAAATTTGACACACTTATAGAGCTCAACTAGAGCTCTTCACAGAGTCAAAGACTATCTAATTTGGAGCTCTAGAAAATTTATTATAATTTTTTAAAATTGACCAAATTGTGCAGAAATGGTATAATGTCACTTGTAACGCCCGGTACATTGTACAATCGCTGCAACGGGCCGGTTTGAAAAGCAAGTCTCCTGAGATGAGTGATTCAAGGCCAAATAAAATTTGAATAAAATTTTAAATAATAGAAAACGAGGATTTGAGCCTTGAGTTGCCCAAAAACTAGGGTCGGAGTGATTCGAAAAATTTGCCGAAAGGCCAGTGGCATTTTCGTAAATAAGTGTAATTTTAGAAAAACACCTAGGAGGGCTTTTTAAATAGAAATTTTGAGTTGCCCAAGGTTCTCAGAGGCCCCAAAAACTATGGGAAGCCCCGAGACTGGTAAAGCCCCTCCGGTGTACTCTTTCCGACGTCTGTTGACCTAAACTTTGATCGGTTCGTTTGGGAAGGTTTTAGCTCTGATTTGAGTGATTCCAAAGGCATTTTATTAAATTGGGAATCTTAATTTATGATGGAAAAGATGGTTCTAAAAAAGGAGCTAAAACGAAGCCAAATTGGAAATGCCATTATGGAAGGGCAAAAATGGAAACAAAGTGCACAAAAGAAGCTTCCAAACTCCCTTTTTAAGCCACGTTCAGCTCCCCCTTCTCTAAACCAACTTTCTTCTGCCCAAAACTCAGAAATGGAGCTACTTTCTTAGGCGCACAAAGGGAGGAAATTTTGGAGGAAGAAAAGCTAAAGAAAAGGTGAGAAAGTGTAAGGTTTTCATGCTCTTTCCTCTTGAAACTTCATCCTCCCCTTCTTGCTTTATCTTTCCATGGTTTTAATGTATTTTTTGGTGCTGATTTGGGTCCAGATCAGAGGAGGGAAATTCAAAATTTAAGGAGGAGAAAGAGGGAAGAGGAAGGGCTCTTGAAGGAAGCTTGATTGCAAGGTAGTTTCTCTCCCTTTGTTGCTTCTTTTTCTCCTTCTCCTCTTCCATGGTAGGATGTCTCAACCAGAACCATGAAGAGGGAAGAGTTTCTGTTTTATAATCCAAAAGAATCCATCAAACTAAGGCATGGGAAGATGGATTATACCAAAGAAATGCATGAAAAACTAGTAAAACTCAAGTTGGAAAAGTGTAGGGTGCTTGAACATAAGTTAAAATCTGGGTTGATTCAAGACTTCCCCATCATATGTGAGTGTTTGTTTAAGTTTCTAAGACTCCTAGGGAGCCTCCCAAGTGCCCCATCCATTAAGGAAAAATCCCAAACTCCATGGGTTTTTAATAAAAGCATAACTAGGTCAAGACCCTTAGAGATAGCTAGGGAGTATTTTAAATGGTTCCAAACTTGATTTGGGACTTTATATGATAAAAAAAGATAGGAGAAACCCTTGGAAAAAATTTAGAAGCCTTAGGTTAGGAGATGAGGCAATGGCTTCCATAATGTAACCTTATGAAGTACATGGACCTAGGTTTGTGAAAGTGAGTGTGTGATGGCTTCAAGGACCTTAAATGAGGTCAAGAGGTCTAAATATGGCAAGAGAATGGAACCAAGAATGTTAATTATGGTAGTTGCTTCATTAGGTCCTTAATGGAACCATATTGTGACAAATAGACCAAAGTGTAGTCTTAAGAGTGAGTTGGATGTCATAATTTGTTCCAATAGTATAATTTAGTGTTGTTTATTATGAATAGGCCAAAAAAATCCAACCCCACCTTCTTGTATTTGTGGAACCGAAAAGGAGAAGAAACAAGCAAAGTAAAGCTTGAATTTGCACCAAGGTAGCTCTCCACCTTTTCTTATTGCATTTTCTTGTTGCATATGGTGTCATTGTGTGCTTGTGTGTATGTTTATATGTTTGAGACATGCCACTTGATGCTATGTTGCTATTTTGGTACCAATATGCTTTCTTGAATGTCTTTGAATGATGGAAATGGCTCATAAGGGTGAGGTAGTGCCAAAAGTCCCTTAATGTGGGTGAGGAGATGCCAAAAGTCTCATGGCATGGGTGAGACAAGGCCAAAAGTCCCTTAGATGGGTGAGGCTAAGTCAAAAGTCCCAAGAACTAAGAGTGAGACAATCCAAAAGCCCTAGAAATGGGGTGAGGCCAACCTAAAAGTCCCTAGAGCTCATTCTTATTCTTGACATGTGTTTGTGACATAAAAATGTGGAAATTGAATGCTTCATCGATTGAGTAGTTGCATACTTGTACCCTTGACATGTTATATGCCTTGAAAATGTGATTGAATAGGTGTATGAGCTATTGAGATTCAATGAATCTCACCCCCTCCTTTCTCTCATCTCATATGATCTAGGTGAAGTTCAAGACCCAAAGGATGGAAGTCAAGGAGCTTAAATCTCCATCTCTTGGCAAACCTTTATATTTTGATATACTATGATGACTAGAATGTAAAAGTAGATATGTAAATGTTATTTTTGAGCCATGACACTTTGAACAAGTGTAAAACTATGTAAAGTTAGTGTATGTATCAAGAATAGAGTCTAATGAGTAGAATTATGTATTTTAATCACTTGGGAGCCCATTTGTGTATGTATCTTTATGGAAGTGGCATGGTGAATTTGAGTTGCATGAGAGTTCAGACCTTATGAGGGACTTATTTATGCTATATTTATGCTTTCTAAGTTGCTCAAATGTGTGTGGAACCATGGATGACTCATTTGAACTAAAGTTGCCTCTTGTTGGGACCAAAATTGCCATAAGCTTGAGCTATGGCAAAATCAGACCAAATGACCTCTTCTTGACTTCAAATTTTGCATGCAAGTAGATCTTGCCTACAGATTTTTTGGAAGCCAAAGATCAGATCATTTGGAGGTTTGTGGAATTTTCTATGATTTTTCAAAGTTGGTATCAGAATTTCAGATTTGCACTGGTACTGTTCATTTGGTCAGTTTTGAAATTGTGTCATCCGAGGGGAAAACATGGTCCAATGGCTACGAAATTTTATAGCTAGAAACTAGGAATTTACAGTGACTTGTAGCAACTAGAAGCACCTCATTTGGAGGTCAGAGCTGAGAGATATGAATTTTTGAATTTCTGGGACAGTAGCAGTAGCTCAGCACGACCTGAGTCACTATTCCATTGAATTTGGGTAGCTAAGCGTGCTTTCTCTGGTTGACTCTATTTTTACCATAAATTTAACATTCATAGCTTTTCAAATTGGTATTATTTGCATGGATTGGATTTTTTGGAATTAATTGGATATTTTCGAAGTTCATAGCAGACACTTGCATCAGTACCAGTAGCTGTCCGAACCTTAACCCCTTTTCGCGTGCCAAACGTTTCCGTGTTATGTTTCATGGCCTGGGCATATTTTTAGAATAAATTAGACATGTGTAGCTTTCCATAATGGCCAAGAATGGACGATTTCAATTTTTCTAGAATTAGTTACAAAGTTTGAAACTTCCTATCAGTAAACTGAACCAGTGGCCCAGACAGCAGCAACCCCAGTGGCTTTTCGGATGTCAAATGTTCTCCCCTTAATGTTTCATGAGATGAAACTATTTTTATCATGGGGTAGACATCCAGAGCTTTCTAGAATGGTAAATTTTGTTGGATTTCAAATTTTTTGGATTTAGTTATGAATTTCCGAAGTTGTGACAGAAAAACTGAAATTCTGGCCGAAAATAAGAGTGTGAATTTGATGGTCCCCTTTGAGTTCCACGAGTTATGGGCCAACTTTGGTTATGCAAATGAGTTGTATATATGTAATTAAATATGAGAATGTGTTGTATGAGCTCATATGGTCTGTGTGACACCGAATGAAATTTTTATATGCGACGTAACGCGAAATAAGGCATTATTTTAATATCATTTTCCATTCCCTTTGTTCAATTGATCATGTGAGACTTAGAAATGATCGGAAGCATGCTAGAAATATATGGTGTTACATCACTCATGGGACAAATGAAGTCCAATGCCTATAAAATTTTATAGACACAGACTAGACACCATATTCTTTCCATAACCACTGAGGTCATCCTATTTGGAGCTTTGTAATGGGAGAACCAATTTTTTAAAGTTGGAGGATAGTACTAATGACGCAGACATACCTTTGATACTATTCCATTTTTTTTCTTAGTCTAATTGATACTTTCATGATCTAGAATTATTTTTAGTCATTAGTAAACATCCACAACTTTCCAAAATGGTATAGTTTGCTTGATTTTGATTTTTTTTAAAATTAGTTATGAATTTCCAAAGTCTATATCAGAAAACTGGAACAATAAACCTGAGAGTAAACCTTAAATTTTCTGATGTATAATGCCAAACCCAAGACTCTTAGGATATTTTGTGATGTTTTTATATGTATGGATGTGTTATGAATAGAAAATGATATTGATGAATTCATATGATCCATACAGCATGAAATGAGAATTTTGGGCTTTATGTAACGCAATTAAATAGTATTAAATATGATGATTTCCATGTAATTCTTTAAACTAAGGCTTGAGATAGAATGGGAAAGCTAAAAAGGTTAAGGTATTACAAAGGGTGTCATGATTAGTAGAAGTTTTGGCCACATCACCTACATGTACATTTGTTGGTACCTTAACCCAAGAGGAGCATGCCATAACCAACTAAAAATTTTGGTCCTGGCACCCAACATTAATGTGAAAATTGCATAATTTTGATGATTTTCTGATGAGAGTTTTAAAGGAAGCCTATAAATAGGACTTTAGGTCTCACAAAAGAAAGTATGGGAGGTTGATGATTCTAAGGTTTTGGAAGCAAGTTTCAAGGGCTTGGAAGGCTTGGGAATGGTGAGAAGATGAAAGAGTAAAGGCTTTCTTGCATTATACTATTGGGTAACTCTCCCTTTTCTCTATTGTAGATTTTGCTTTCTTCTTTTATATTTTGCTAAGTTTTGTTTAGGACTAAATGTATTATGGACTGCTTATATAGAATTTTTTATGTTAGTAATGACATATGGATGATTCTATTCATCCATGGAGTGCATGTTATACACTTAATGCTTTTGCTAATTATCTCTTGATTCATGACTAATTATTAATATCTTTACATCAGTTTCAAATACCTAAGTTAGCCATTTAGCTAGATTGATGATTGAAAATTGCAATTGAATCCTAAGAGTGAGTACATCAATTCTGAGTAGCTTTACCCTAGGATAAATTTATGATTCAACATACACCATTTATTGATATGTTGGAAGGTGTTTAATAAAATGTAGCTTAGCTTATTTAAGTATGAATACATTGGTTTCTAGCATTTTCACCTTAATTAAGCTATAATTCACTAAACATTAATGGTTCCTTTGTCAAATCAAGCTTGTTAGACTAGTTTTGGCTACTTAGGTGAGGTTAAGATGAGGAAAGACCAAAACATTAGCTTTAGGCATTACTGCCATGGGAATTTTCTTTCATAGTGAGTAGGGAATCAATATGGAACCTTGGCTATCAAAGGTTGTGCAATCCATGATTCATTTATTTCACTTTTAAGTCTTGAGTTTTTGTTTTGTTGAGTCTTAATTCTTTTCCTTGTGTGTGTTTGCAGGTATTTGACAAAATGTTTCTATTTTGGTTCCTAATAACTAGATAAACAAAGAATAGTATGTGTAACATATTTTACTAACTTTTTTGTATCTTAATATAACATTTTAAAAAATTCCATGAATTATATGTATCCAATCCTTGTGAGATTGATACTTTTAAGTCACTTTATTATTTATGCAACTAGTGCACTTTCTAGCCTTTTTCTATCTTAAGATAGTATAGCACATCACTACCTGCATAAAAGTGCTATATTTTTTGAACATGTACTTAGTGGAACATAATTGTTCATGTTACACTTGCCATTTACCTTGATAGTCCATTATCATCCATAAATAGAGATTCATCTTTTCACTTGAACCCTATAATTACTCTACTAAATTGTTCTCAAAATCGCACTAGCTTAAGCATTGGAGGTGCAAAGTAGAGCATTGCTTCCCTTAATATTACTTGTATGTTCTTTTTGTCTTGACTATGCCAACCAAACTAGCAAAACAATCATTAAATTTCAAAAACCAATTTATCGTGTGTGTGTGTGTGTGTGAAGGAAGATAAGGAAGGGGTTTATCAACCACAAAAAGATGTTGAAAAAATTAGCGACATCATTTTACTAATGAAGTTGGTACTATGTTGGGCATCAATTGACCAATTATTGCTTTCCCACAACTTATGCTACCAACCTAGTATACTTTTTAAGTCTATCTCACCCATCATTTACTCTTTGTAAATTATACTAGTGCCATAATCACAACACTCTTTTACCTTGTTTCACTAGCTTCACTCATAAGGGCAGGAGAAGTGATCGAGGGAGTCTTGACCCTCCTTAAAATTTTGAAAATACTTATTGTCTATCTAGAATTTTTCATATGGCCTTCTTAGAAAACCATAAAATTTGCACATTCCCGCATTAAAAAACAATAAATTAGAATAATCTCTTTTAAATTTTTTTATTAAACTACACCTACTTTTTTTTTGTTTCAAAAATATTATTAGGCTCTCTTAACATTGATGTATATTGTAAAAACTTCCTCTCCAATTTACCCTCTATCAATATAATTAAATTTTTGCACAATATGCATTCCTTCTAAAGAAGAGTAAGGGGAGATTGTTGTTACATATTTCAAATGTTAGGAGCCTTACATGATATTTTGAAACAAAAGGGATATTAAGTATAATTTAACCAAAATTCAAAGAGGATAATGTAATTTATTCATTTAAAAAAGATATTAGTTATAATGAAATATATTTTTTTATGTTATAAATGATTATATGACTAAAAATTGATTAAAAATGGCAAATTAAACGCAATTGATTGTTATTATTCCAACGAGAAATTACTTTATCAATTCTAAGTCTTAATTCAAATAACAAAATTAGAAAAAAAAAAACCCTTTAAGAGAAGACTTTTTTTAAAAAAAAAATTAACTTAGAATTTTTTTTTTTTCCTTTTTATTAAGGCACATGTAGGTCTAGGAAATTACAAGATGAAAACTTCATCCCCTTTTTCCTCTTCTCAACCTTGGAGGCTTTGTGCCTTCTTTGTAATAATAACAGTAATACCAATAATAATAAAGAGTAAGGATCACTTGGTCCACCACAATTCCTTAAAATTTTTGTTTATTTCATTTTTAATTTTCTCATTCTTCCATCACTTTCCTTTATAATATATATATATATATATATATAACTTAGTAAAAAGTATATTTTAAAAAAAATATTTCAATATTATTTATTTTATATTAAAATAATAAACTTAATTTAATCTACAATGTTACTAAATTTATGACAATGTTCATGTTCATTAAATATATATTTAATATACATATTGTTTTTAAAATCAAATATTATTAATTATTGCCTTTTAATTCGTTAGATTTTCCTAAAAAAATTTTGTAAATATCTTCTTTCTTTTTAATTTATTTGTTTAGCAAAAGATTTAAAATTTATTAAATTTAAAAATTAGTTATTTTATAAACTTAAGGGAATTTTTATTAAAATAGATTTAGTTATATTAAAATAGATTTAGATATAGCATAGCTTTTGATTTTAGAAAAAAGTTATATAATTTGACATAATAAAAAAAGGAATTGTGTAATTAAGTCATCTATTGAAAAAACAAAAAATTATTTTACCTCATAAAACTGCATAAGATTGAATTTCAAACCTATCATAAACTACCAAAATCTCTCTCTTCTAAACCATCATCCAATTTTTTCTCTTCTTTCTTTGGAAGTTTAATGTAACATCCGGTTTCTCCATAAACGTGAAAAATGTAATGTCCAGTTTCTCTGTAAATGTACAAAACTCACTAGATATAAAAAGAAATCCCTTAAAAAGAGAGTTTTGTGGCCAAATAAAATTAAAATAAAATTTTAAATAATAAAAATAAGGATTTGAGGCTTAAGATGTCCAAAAACTAAAACCAGAAGGGCTAAAAAAATTTTCCAAAATAAGTTGGGGCATTTTCTTAATTTCTAAAAAATTTGAAAAAATCACAGGATAGTTTTTTAAACGAGAAATTTGAGCTTTTCAAGGTTCTTAGAGGCATTGAAAACTGTGGGAACCCCTAGAACAACTGAAATCCCTCCAATGAGTGATTTTGGCTGTCAGTTGATTGAAATTTTGATTGAACAGTTTATAATGATTTCGAATCTAATTTAGGTGAAACTAAAACTATTTTATAAGTTAGAAGACCCAAATTTTATGATGGAAAAGAATAATTTCAAAAAGGAGTTGAAATGAAGCTAAATGGAGAAACCATGATTTAGGGAGTAAAATAAAAAGTGAAAAAGTGTGCATAACTTTACCTTTTTCTCTTAACACATGTTCCAACCACTTCTTCTTCCTTCTCCATGACTTGAAGCAGCTTCATACTGGTTTGAGTTGGTGTCCAAAGAGGGAGGAGAGAGAAGGAGAAAGAGGGCAAAAAAGGTATGAAAATTCTTAGTTTTTCATATCCCTTCCTTCACCAAACTTGTTCCTCTCCTTCTCCTCTTCCTTTCTCTAGTTTTCATGACTCATATAGGGCCATTTTGGGTCTGGTTTAGAGGAGAGAGCTTATAGTTTCAAGGATAAGCTTGAAGCAATGGAAAAGGCTCTTGAAAAAGCATTGAAACAAGGTATGAACCATGGGTCTTCCTTGCATCTTCTTGTTTATTCCACTTAGGTCATTTTTGTTTCGCCATGGTGTAATGTTCGATTTTTCAAAAAATGATGAAAATGAGTTAGTTTTTAAAGGAAGTCCCCTGGATAGAGAAGTTTGATGCCAACTAAAATTAAGATCAAATTCTAAATAATAGAAAATGAGGATTTGAAGCTTAAGATGCCCAAAAACCAGAACCAGAGGAACT
This sequence comes from Erythrophleum ivorense, assembly GCA_026724425.1. NCBI lineage: Eukaryota > Viridiplantae > Streptophyta > Magnoliopsida > Fabales > Fabaceae > Erythrophleum > Erythrophleum ivorense. The sequence goes on from JAIUCV010001217.1 coordinate 16,984, forward strand.
CAGAAAATTTGCTGAAAAAAGTAGGGGTATTTTTGTAATTTTTGAAAAAAATTGAAAACTCACATAGGGCTATTTAAATGAAAATTTTAAATTTTTTTAAAGTTCTTAGAGGCCCTGAAAATCATGGAAACCCCCAGAGCAGTTGAAACCCTTCCGGTGAGCAAGTTCGGCAAAGGGTTGACTAAAACTTTAACCAAATAGTTCGAAATGATTCCAGGTCCTTTTTGAATGATTCCAAAGGCAATTCTTATGATTAAGAGCCTAAGGAATATGATGGAGAAGATGGATTTCAAAAAGGAGTTGAAATAAGTGAAAAATAGGGACTATAATGAAAAAAGAAAAAGTTACTTTTTACTCTTTTAAAACATGTTCCAACCCTCCCCAAGCTGCACCAACATTTTACCCATTTTTGAAACTACTAAAAACTCTAGCCAAGGCATCGTGTGGAAGGAGAAACAATGAAGGAGAAGAAGAAGCCTTAAATAGGTATGAAAGTGAGTGTTTTCTTCTTTTTGTTTTCACAATAAATATTCCCCTCCTTCTCCTCCATATTTCTATGGGTTCATAATGTATTTTGATGCTATTTTAGTTTAGGTCTAGCAAGGAGAAGTTAGGATTAGAGGGAAGGCTTGGGTGCAAGAGGAAGTTGCTTGGAAGAGTAAGAATTTAAGGTAGGTTCCCATTCCTTTCCATGGCTTTTCTTGCACTTCTTGCTTGTTCTTTGTAACGACCAGAAAAGAGGAAAGAAAAGGAATGAGAGAAAAATGAGAAAAGAGGAAGCTGGGAAATTTTCGGAGAGCTGAAAATTTTCTAAGTCTTCTCGCCATAGCGAGAAATAGAGTCGCCATAGCGAGAATGCCTCCTCGCAATAGCTAAGATGTTCCTAGCTGTAGTGAGTGCGACATTCCATATAAAAACCAGGGAGTTGCTCGCCATAGCGGCGCTATAGCGAAGGCAGAGGTCTGGAACAGGCCGAGCTCGCCGTAGCGACGCCATAGCGAAGGCAAAAGTCTGGAACTTGCACGAGCTCGCCGTAGCGAGGATGATGACTCGCTATAGCGAGAGCGGTCCAGAAAAAGCGTGAAAAGAGAGATTTGACTTTTTAAAAGAGTCTAAACTCTTCCTTTCTCTCAGAACCGACTTGAGCTTCGACCAAGGAGAGAGAAAGAGCTGAGGAGAGAGAGAGAGACCTAGAGAAGCAAGGAGATCAAGCAAAGAGGTGAGTAATCTTTAGATTTCCCTAGCTTTTCTCCTTAGCTTGTTGTCTCTTCCTTTGGCTTTCTCTTTCTACGGTTTTAGAAGTTGTTTTGGGTTAGGTTCAGAAGAGGGAAATAGGAAAACTACTCTAGAAGGAGGGTAGAACTCATTTATCCTCAATTCTTCTTCCTTGCTTTCTTCTTGGAGAGCTTGAGAGAGGAAGGAGAGTGAGTAGAGTTCTAGAGAGAGAATCCCTAGATCTGTGAGGGTAATGAGGGTTTAATTTGATGAAGAATCTCTTTTAGCTTGGTAAGAGTTATTTAAACTATGAGAGAGTAATTGGTGCTCTTTGTTCTGCCTAGGCTCAAAGGAAGAAACTCCACCTTGTTGTGAGTGTGAAATCAAGGAGGGAGAGGAGAAATTGAAAGGGAAGACTTGTGTAAGCTAAGAAGGTAGCTCTCTACTCTGTTCTTGTTGCATTCTTGGATGTGCAATAGTCATTGTATGTTGTATATGTGCTTGTATGATGAGATATGCCATTGATTTTGCCTTGATGCATTGGTACCAATATGTTTATGATATGATGTGTGGAAATTGCTCGGGTGAGGTGGTGCTGAAAGTCCCTTGAGACGGGTGAGGAGGAGCCAAAAGTCCCTAAACCAAGGGTGAGGCCGATCCAAAAGTCCTAAAGCTCGGGTGAGGCTAGACCGAAAGTCCCTAGAGCCTAGTCTTGGCATTGGTTGATTCCATGGCATGAAACACATATGTTGTGTTATGATGATTTGTTTGCATGTTTGACTAGTATATGCCTTGATTGCATCTTGAATGAGTATGAGCTATTGAGATTCTCCCGAATCTCACCCCCTTCCCCTCCCATCCTATTATCCAGGTGGTGTTCAGGGAGAGGCGAGCACACCTCACGGAGCCTAGAAGAGCATAGTAGAATGATGTATAGCTTTTTGGTTATTTTGATGTATAAGGCACCAAAATGAGCGTGCACCTATTCTTTTTGGAGTTGTAACTATATGAGCACATGTAAATGTATGTACAGATGATGTATGGATGATATAAAGGGTTAAAGTAATGAGAATGTATAAGTTGGCCTTTTGAGGCTTATGTAAAATGGTGTATTTTCTTCCATAGCATAGTGAAATTGGAATGTATGATGATTTGGATTACTTAGATAATTCATATATGCTATGTTTGTACTTTTAAATTTGCCCAATAGAGGTTAGAGCATGTGGGAGGTCATTTAGACCCGTTTTGAACCCCATGTGGTGCTAAAATTGCCATTTGGGTGAGCTCCGTCAAAGTATGACCGGATGAGCTCTTCTTGTTATGGAATTTGGCATGTCTCTAGAGTCTATTGAGAGCTTCTTGAGAAGCTAGAGTGAGTGATATTCGGAGGTCTAGAGAATATTTGGTGAATTGTTGAAATTGAGAAATTTCAATGGTTTGGTCATGGTACTGTACATTGGGTCCGAAAATGAAACTATGTCATCCATAGACCAAATGATGTCCAAATGTCATGAAACTTTAGGAGCATAAACTAGATATCCACAGTGACCTATACCAATTGGAAGCACCTTAATTGGAGGTCTGTAGAGAGAGAAACGATTTACTGAAGTTCTGTATCAGCATCAGGGAAGTTTCTGACCTTCGTTACTGTTTTATCGGGTTTCAAGGTCTTAGAACTCCTGCACTGATCTGGACTTATTTTTTTCCTATAGTTCACATCTGTAGCTTTCCAAATTGATATATTTTTCCCTGATTGGATTTTTTTGGATTTAATTACGAATTTCCGAAGTTCATGACAGTAAACTGCGTCAGTATCAGGGACAGCCGGACATCTGTTCCTTTTTCGATGTCAATGAGGGTCTAAACGTTGAGATTGAGGCTGGGAGTTATTTTTAGTGTGAAGTTAACATCCCAAGCTTTCCAGAGAGCTATGATTTTCTTGATTCCCATTTTTCTAGAATTAGTTGTGATTTTCCAAAGTTGGAGCCAGAAATATGATTTATGGGCCCGATTGAGAAATTGTATTTTCTGAGTTTTTGGCTTCTTACCCGTGGTTTGTGAGTTGTTTGAGACTATGTACAAGTTGTATAAATGGTGTTTGAGTAGAGAATATGAATGATGGGTTCACAGGACCCACGGGGCAAAATACGACCGGTTAAACCCCGATTTTAAGTAGTAAAATACCACGGTTTCGGTCAGTTTTCTGGGAAATCATATGGAGTCAAGCCTAGAGGGAGATGAACTAGAGTGTAGTCAGTAAGGTGTTACATTCTCCTCCATATGAATTTTGTGCAACCTAGAGCCCATCCAAAGGGAGTTGAATTTTGACCATACCAAGGGAAGAACAAGTGATTTAGAATGTGAGAATTTAGAATAGGCAAGTGAAAACAAAAAGGGAGCCTTAAAATTCAAGTTGGCACAACTTGGGGTTTTGAAATAAATGATAAAATTTGATTTTTCCTAGAGGTATTCTAGCTTATGTAAGACATAGTTTGAGTCCCTTAGACTCCTAGGAAGTTACATATGTGTCATTCCTTCCAAGAAAACAAAGTAAAGTTCAAAGGCTCTTTTCATGATGTATATCTCGGCCATACAAGGTTTGGTCACCTAAGGAGTGTTTTAATTTGTTCTAAGCCTAGAATGTGACTTCTTATGATGGTAGAAGGTGGGAGAAAACCTTGAAAAAAATTTAGAAGCCATGGATTGGGAGATGAGGCAATGGCTTCCATAATGTAACTTTATGAAGTAACTTGTGTCTAGACTTTTGTAAATGAATGTGTAATGGCTCCAAGGACCTTAAATAAAGTCAAGAGGCCTAGAAATGATATGAGAATGGAGCCAAAAACTTAAATCATGATAGTTGCTTCAATAGGCCATTTATGGAACCATTATGTGACTTATGGAACCAAGTATATTCTTAAGAGTAAATTGAATACTTTGGCTTGCTTCAAGAATATAATTGAGTGTTATTCATGATGTTTAGGCCAAGGAAATCAATCGCACCTAAGTGTTCTTATGGAACTGAAAAACGGAAGGAGTAAGGCAAAGTAAAGCTTGCATAATTAACAAGGTAGGTCTCTCCTCCTTCTTTCATGCATGCTTGGATATTTTTCTTGTCTTGAATATGTGTGTGTATATTTAAAGTTATGAAATATGTTTCTAGCAAGTATTCACATGCCATGGTATTTTGATGCTTTACTTATATATTGAATGATGCTTTGATGAATGCCTTTGGTTTGCTTAAGTTTGGTAAAGCCAAAAGTCCTTTAGGTTGAGGATGCGCCAAAAGTCCCTAAGGTTAGGTGAGACAAAGCCAAAAGTCTTTACCAAGAGTGAGGCTTAGTTAAAAGTCTCTTGAAAATGGGTGAGGCTAAACCAATGCTTTGGCAAGCTTATGTGTGTTATCTATGTCCTTATGAATGAAGAGAATGCTTTATGTATGATTGAGAATTTCATGTTGGCATACATGCATCTAGACTTGAAACTTGCATCAAGTATGTTTGTTTGAAAGGGAGATGATGTAACACCATAAATTATAGCTCATTTCATGTCATTATTAAGTATTCTATCATGATTCATATAGGCTTTTTATAGAAAAAGCAAGGAGAATGGGATTAATTTCACTTTGCGTCATATCTAAAAATTTTAATCCATGTCATGTGGACTGTGTGAGCTCATACTATACTTTCTCATACTTAATTACATTATTACAACTCATTTTCATCCCAAAAACATGCCTACAACTCATGGAAACCGAAATGGGGCATGGAAAATGGAAGTTCATTTTCGGCCAGAATTGGTCTCTTTTTTAGGAAAACTTTAGAAAATCATAATTAAATCCAAAAAAAATAAAAAACATGCAATCTTGGTCATTTGGAAAGCATGGGATGTCTACTTCATGAAAAAAATATGTAAAAGTCATAAAATCCCACACACAGAGCGTTTGACATGCGAAATGGTCCAGAGGTCAGATTGAGTCCTGATGCTGTCATAGTTTACTAATATGAACTTAAAAAATGTCCAATTAATTTCACAAAAATCCAATCCATGTAAATGATACCAATATGGAAAGCTATGGATGTCAAATAGAGAGAAAATATATCTTTAGATCAGTTCATCAAGCCTATGTCTCAGAATTTAATGGAACAGTACTTCTGGTCGGGCAAGGCTACTGATACTAGACAGAAATTTCAAAAATTTATATCTTCCTCTCTAGACTCCAAATGAGGTGCTTCTAGTTCGCACAAGTCACTATGATTACCTACTTTCTCTGTATAAAATTTCATGGCAATTGGACATCATTTGGATCTCAAATGACAAAAAAAATTTCGGACGAATTGAATAGTGTAGCAGACCAAATCCATAAAATTTGTCAATTTCAAAAAATCATCAAATATTTTGTAGACGTTCGAAAATTATGATCTTTAGCTTCCTAGAAAGCTCTCAATAAGACCTAATTGATGCCCAATCTCAGATCAATACTAACTCATTTGGATAAAATGTGACTTAGGGTTCCATAATGGTCAATTTTGGCTCTATATAGGGTACCAAAGTTGCCAAATGGATTTCCCTTGGTCTTGGCACCTTTTGGGCAAGTCTAAAAGTACATTTAAGACTTGTGTGAGCTATCCAAATGGTTCCAAATCTCATACATCTCATTTTGGCCTTCTCACCCATACTTATGCATATTTACATCAAACTTCCAAATTGCATAATTTGGCATTACATACTCAAATTGTATTCTAGAGCTCATACATCATATCCATGGTTATAAACATCACATAATTGCATATTTATACATGTCTCAAGGTTCATAACACATTTACAACCATATATACATGATGAACCATTATTATGGTTCCAAACTCAATCAAACAAGGCATGAGGTTGTCAATCTCTCTTCCTCATCGTTGTTGGCTCCCTTCACAATAATTGTTTGGTCCACCTAGCATGTTAGGTCATTGGAGAGGAGGGAATAAGATTCAAAGAATCCCAATAGCTGATCTCCCATTCAATCACACATAATATGTACAAAGCAAGCTTTTCAAATGCATGTATGGAAAAATGGAAGTCATGGAATTTTTCAAAGCAACCTTGGCATGTGAATCAATCATACAAGACATTCAAGAGTTCCCAAAGTGTTTGGATTGGCCTCACACTTCTCCTCATGGATTTTGGACTTGCCTCACCTATTCTTTAAGAGCTTTGAACTCAACCATACTCTTGGGAGCCCACTTTATTTTTGGGAGACTCTTTGCTATGTCTCAACCAAACTCAAGGGTTCTTGGCCTCTCTTCACTCAAGCAAACTCATACAAACATCATAGATTCATTTAAAATATAACATGGCATCAAGGATCATGGAATATAAAGGTATGCTAGCATACTTTTCTTAGCTTGAAAATACACATACACACATTCTAAAACAAGCTAAACACACATCCATGCATGAGAGAAGGTGGAGAGAGCTACCTTGCACAATTTCACACACTTTTTTCTTAGCTTTTAAACCTCTTCTTTCGAACAAACACCCACAATTTGGTGGAGATAGTTTCTCTTGGCCTAGATACAATTTATAGGAGCCAATTAGGTCCATGAAACATATTCTAAGGCTACATCACTTGATAAAACACTAGATTACTCTATAGGCTCCATTATGGTCCATAATCACACCTAATGAAGCAACACCCATCAAATAACTTCTAGGCCTCATTCTTTCTTTCAATTATGATTCTTGACTCCTTTAAACCTCTTGGAGTCATTACATCATTAAAACAAAGGGCCTAGCATCATGTTACTTCTTTAGGTCCTAATATGGAACTTATGGCACTAACTCACTTCCTTTAAGTCCTAAATTTTTCCAAGGCCTCTACTCATCTTCACTCATCACATATGACTCAAGAATGGCCTTAGAAAATTTTAAAACTCTCCCTAGCTATAGGAACTTGCCTAGGCCGAGACTATGGGGGGAAGAAGAGTTCATGACCTTCTTGATTTTTCCTTGATGGGAGACACACTTGGGAGGCTTCTTAGAGGTCTTAGAAGCTCAATTAAACACTTACATTACCTAGAAAATTCATGAATCAAAACAGATTTTACAAACTCTTCAAGAATCCTACACTTTGCTAACTTGAAATTTAATGGCTTTTTCTTGGTTTCCTTTGCATATTCTAAATTTTCACACCCTAATTCATGTAATTCATTCTTTTTTTGGCCAAAAATTTAATCCCTCATGGCTGGTCTTACATAGGGGGGAATTGAAGAGAAGAGGAGCAAGGAGACCTAAGCTTAGGAAGTAGCAAAATACCTTAGATTCTTAGTTTTCTTGGTTTGTTCTTCACTTGGCTAGCCTCCCCTCACCAAATCTGAAAATTCTTCCTCTGTTCTGCCTTCAAAACAGCACCAAATTAAATGCCAAAACCATGAGAAGGAAGAGGAAGAAGAGGGGAAGAAGTTTAACAAGGTAAGGAGTAGGAAAAAAATGGCTAAAACTTACATTTTTCAAAGCTTCTTCTTCCTTCCTTGGCCTCCCCTCTTATGCGCCACTCTTAGCCCTTCTTAATTCTGTTTTACTGTGTGAGAGAGTGGGTGAGGAGATTTGAGCAGAGGAGGGACATTTTTTATAAGCTAAGGATTCATTTAAGTAACTTTCAGAATTTACAATTTAGTCCCTCTTCGTAGTTTTGTTCGTTTGGACTTATTTCAACTCTTTTTTAAAATCTGTCTTTTCTATCATATTCCTTAGGCTCTTAATCATAAGAATTGCCTTTGGAATCACTCAAAAAGGATCTAAAACTATTCTGAACTATTCAGTCAAAGTTTCAGGCAATCGACGACCGAAATCGCTCATCGGAGGGGTTTCAACTGTTCTAGGATTCTTATGGTATTCAAGGCCTCTGAGAACCCCGAAAAGCTCAAATTTTCCATATAAAAAGCCCTCCTATGAGTTTTCCAAATTTTTCAAAAATTATAAAAATACCCCTACTTCCTTCGGCAAATTTTTTGAGCTCTTCTGGCTTCGATTTTTGGGCATCTTAAACCTCAAATCCTCATTTTTTAATATTTAAAATTTTATTATAATTTTAGTTGGCCACAATTCCTTTTATTTCAAGGACTTCCTTTTATATTTGACATATTTCTGATGTTTACAGAGAAACCGAACATCTTGTTTCTCACGTTTACGGAGGAATCGGATGTTATAGATGAGCTATTAGAATTTTTTGAATCTCATTCCCTCCCCTCCAATATCTTAACATGCTAGGTGGAGCAAATAAGCAAAGTAATGGAAGCCAACAAGTGGGGAGATGAAAAATTGACAACAAAGTATGTTGTTTTGTTCATTTTGTAGCCATATGAAAGGCAAATGTAATACTATGATGGAATAGTTATGTAATCATTTGAACATATATAATTATCCAAATATTTGATGTATGCATGAGATTTGGTGCCAAATGAATGGTAATGTACATTTTGGGTAGTGAATGGCAACATATAGTTTGTATGTTCTTGCCATATAGGTTGGGATAAGAGAGTGAGATTTTAATTTATGGGTTTATGCACCTTTGAGACAAGTTTAGTAGACCATATTTAATGCTTTCCCACGTGCTCATGTGACCATAGAATGAGAAGAAGCAAAAATGGATCCCTTGAGACCCCATATGAAGCTTAAAAAGGAAATTTTGTAACCCTACGTCACAAACTATCCAAATGAGCTCTTCTTGGTCTAAAAATTGGCATGCATCTAGGTCTTATTGAGAGCTTTTTGGGAAGTTAAAGTGGATAATATTTGGAGGTCTACAAAATATTTGGTGAAATTTTGAAGTTGAAAATTTTTCTAGTTTTAGTCAGTGTACTGTTCATTCTAGTCTGAAATGAAATTCTGTCATTTATAGAGCAAATGATGTCCAATTGCTATGAAACTTTACAAGTAGAAACTATACCTTCGCAGTGACTTTTACCAATTGTAAGCACTTCAATTGGATGTCTAGAGAAGGAGATATAAATTTTTGAAGTTGTTGTCCAGTATTAGACACACAGTCAAACCTAAAGCACTGTTTGATTGATTTTTGAGGTCTGAATGAACCTGAACTAGATTGAAATGATTTTTCCCTCTAGCTAACATTTGTAGGTTTCTAGATTGGTATCATTTGAATAGATTGGATTTTTTTGAAATTAATTGTACATTTTTGAAATTCATATAAGAAATTTATATCAGTATTAGTAGGCAGTCGAACCTTTATGCCTTTTGTATTGTCAAACATGGTCCTAATGCTATGTTCATGACTTGAATTTATTTTCATGTGAAGTTAACACTCAGAGCTTTCTAGAAAGTTATGGCATGGCAGATTTCAATTTTTTTACATTTAGTTATGATTTTTCAAAGTTTCCTCTGAAAATTACCACCATGTAACCCGAGAGCAATGAATTGATTTCGAAATTTTTAGCCTTGAACCAGTGGATTTGGTAATGTTTTGGAATAGTTATGACTAGTATTCATGGTAAATGAGTAGGAAATGTTGTTAGTAAGTACATAGAGCCCCTATAATGCAAAATGAAAAATTTGACCTGACATTGCACTATTAAATCCAAATGATCTTTAGTTCTTTCCCTTTAAAAATTAAAGGGGATGTATGAACATGTAGTTTTGAAATAGAAATAGTATGATGGTTGAAAGTATATGGTATAACACATGGACCCAACCAAAGGGAGATGAATTCTGTCCAAATGAAGGTAGGAAGAAGGGTTATGGAGTGTGAGGATTAAGATTATGCAATTGGAAACAAAAAGGGAGCCTTAAAATTGAAGTTACCACAACTTGGGGTTTTGAAACAAATGATAAAATCTGATTCTTTCTAGAGATATTTTAGCTTATGTAAGACATGGTATGAGTCTCTTAAACCTCTAGGAAGCTTTACACGAGCCATTCCTTTCAATAACATAAAGCAAACTCCATGGGTGCTAAATCATAGTCATGTTTCAGTCTAAGCAAGTCTGACCACCTAGGGAGAGTTTTAATTTTTTCTAAGCCTAGAATGTGACTAGATATGATGGAAGAACACTAGTAGAATCCTTGAAAAAAATTTAGAAAGCATATCTCGTGAGATGGAGGTGTAGGTTCCATAATGTGACATTAAGAAGTAACTTATAGCTAGGCTCCTTAAAATGAATATGTGATGACTCCAAGGAGTCTAAAGGGAGTCAAGGGACCTATAATGGATGAGTAATAGGAGCCAAGATCATGGATTTCAAGAGTTGCTTCATTGTGTCTTATATAGAGGCATTATGGAGATAAATGATAGAGTAAGCATACATAAGAGTTGCATAAGGCTAGGGCTAATTCTAATGATCTAAGTATGTCTTATTTTATGTGTTTAGGCCAAGGAAACCAAGGGTTACCCAATAGCAAGTCTTGGCCGAGAAGGAGGAGGAAGATTTTAATGGAAAAGTGTGTGGCATTGGCTCCAAGGTAACTCTCTAACATTTCTCTCATATATTCTTAGTTGTTTTTCTTGTCTTTGGATGTGTATATGTATGTTTATGCTCTGAGAAATGTGTATAGCTATTTTCTATATGCCATGGTGCCATTATGTGCATAAAATGTGTTTTATGAATGTGTTATGGCTTGAATGAGTTTGGTAAAGCCAAAAGTCCCTTAGCAAAGGTGAGGATGAGCCAAAAGTCTTTAGGATTGGGTGAGACAAAACCAAAAGTCTTAAGAAGAGTGAGACTTAGTTAAAAATTCCTTGAAAATGGGTGAGGCAAGATCAAAAGTCCTAAGGAAAGGGAGTGATGATAAACCAATGCTCTTAAAAGCCAATGTATGATATGTATGAGCTTCTTGCACATGAAAATGAATTTATGTATGGTTACTAGTAGCTTAATGTTCATATATGCATTCTTGGACTTGAAAATATGGCTATTATGTATGATTGAAAGGGTTAAGAGTTATTAGAATTCTTAAAATCTTACTTTTCTCCTTCCATTGTCTAACTATGTCTAAGTGGACCAAGTGAGCCAAGGAATGGAAGCCACCACTCATGAAGATAAGGACTTTGACAAGGAATTTGCTATGTAGTCATTTTGTTAACATATTAGTGTCAAATGATATAACAATATGTTGTACGTGATATGCAGACACTTGAACACATGTAAATGCATGAATATAACATGTGTGTATTAGTTTTAGAACCATATGAATGAGTATGCATGTTCTTGGGATCCTTATGCCTAATATAGGTTATGAAATTTTGTATATATGAACAAGTGAGAAAGTGATTTTGTGATGTATGGGTAATTAGACCTCTTAGATAAGTTTTGCATGCTGCTTTTGACTATTCTCACGTGCTCAAGAGGCCATGGCTAAGGTAGAAAAGCATTTGGTATAAATTTGACCCTATTTGGTACTTAAAAAGTCTATTTTGGCATCTTATGTCACAAATTGACCAAATGAATGAATTTTCCCATGAAATTTGGTATAAATATAAGTCTCATCTAGAGCTTTTTGATATGCTAAAAATCATATTATTTGGAGCTCTAAAGAATAAATTATGAATTTTTAAAGTTAAAAAAATTTTGAGTTTTAGCATGTGCACTGTTCACATGATCAATTTTTTCTCCTACATCATTTGAAGGCCAAATGATATCCAATACTCATGCAATTTTACAAGCATAAATTAGGTATAATAAGCTTTCTGTAGCACTTAAGAGCACCTCATTTGGATTTACATTAAGGGAGATATGAATATTTAAAATTAGTTGTCAGTACTAGTAATGTAGACCTTTAGTATTATTCTATCAATTTTTGTAGATTAAATGTCATTTTCTTGATCTAAAAATATTTTTAGTAGAAAGTTGACATTCATAGTTTTTCAAAATGGTATAATTTGCTAGGTTTTAATTTTGTTAGAATTAGTTATGAATTTTTAAAATTTATATCATAAACTTGTGATAACAAACCTAGGCAGCTAAACCTTTAGTGCTATTCTATTATTAATCGCAATCTAGTTGATGTTTTCATAGCCTAGAATGATTTCTAACCTGTAGTTGACATTCAATATTTTCCAAAAAGTAATCATTTGCTTGATTTCAATCTTTCTAGAATTAATTATATTTTTTTAAAATTGATGACAGAAAGCTAGAATATGGAACCCAATGCAAAATTTTGATTTTTGTATGATATAATTCCAAATCCGAAATGAATGAGATCAAATGTGATATTTATGACTTGAATGAATATGATATGAATAAGAAATAATGTTGATGAGTTCACATAGTCCCCCTAAAGCCATAAATCATGAATATGATTTTTCAATCATGCAACTTTTCATAAAGAAAAACATTGACTTCCTTGTAAATGTTGACTAATATGTTATGAATAAATTGGGATAAACCCATTGTGTATATGTTGAGAGGTCGAGGTATTACATTTAATGCAGAGATAAATGTTTATTTGTATAAGGTTGCATGAGTCATTTATATTGTGATGATTTTTTTAAATTTTTTATTATCAAGTTATACATAAAGAATAAAAATATGTCTAAAACTCATTTGATCTTTTTCACATACTCTTTTTTTTTTCTTTTCCCTTGCTTTTTTCCCTGAAATTTCCTGATTAAAAAATACTCCAGCTGGCAATGGCTCTAAGATCTACCGACTTTGCAAGTTGCAAGACTTGCAGAAAAGAAGCTTCTAGGGGCTATTACAGAGGCCACTTGATGCGTAGATTATCTTGTGTCCTTCAAACTTTGTTTTAGTTTTTCTTGCATTTTATAACTTTTGTTCCGGTAATCATTGGCTGTTTTGCATTTGGAGTTTTCATTTGGCATGTTTGGCCTTTTGAAAGGTATTTTCATAATGCGTAAATTTTATAATACACATGTTGCACTCACAGATTACTTAGAAATTTAGTTTTTTTTAATGAAAATAAATTATTGCTAGTTAATAAGATACAAAATAAAAATTCAGGTGGCTTTGAAATCTTTATTACATTCCTCCTACTCAACACCTGGTGGAGCATCCCTAAAGTGTTTCTCATCATTTTTCTTTCCCTCGAGAAAGAATTTAAAAAGAAAAAAAAGGCATGGATATTAGTTTCTTTCTGTAAGCTTTAAACATTTTTCTTGTTGAAATTTCAAGAAAGCTTCTCTGCCCCAAGTAATTATTTTGTAGTATTTCTTTTCCTAGCCTTAGATCCCTCTTTCCACCCGGGAAAAATATATATATTTAATTTGTTTAATATTGGAATAGATTAATAATCAATGACTTGCAATTACAATTAGAATTATTTTCGATAAAAAAGCTATGCAAATACTCTAAATTTCTATATCTTCTGGAAGGTCAAAATTTTGTATTTTCATGTTAGTCAGGATAATAACAAAGAATCTAAATAAAATATGAATAAATTACATTGATATTTTTAAAGTTTCATTAAATTACCCTTAATACCTCTATCTTTTTTTTCAAAAATTAATTCAATTTCCTTGATATTTGAGATGTATATAACAAACCTCACTTTCTTTTTTTGGCTTCCCTCGCCTCTAATTTACTTTCTATTAAAAAAAAGTTGATTTTGAATAGAAATGACACTGTATTTTATTTTTATTATGGCATTAAAATAGTTATATAATTTTATTTTTGAAGAATATGTGTGTATATATATATTATATAAAAAATTGACTTTACTGATAAAACATAAATTAAATAAGATTTGAATGTAATTTTTGAAATAAAAAATATCAAGTATAATTTAATTATATATAAAAAAATTAGTATAATTAATTCTAAACTTTTTTTTTAATCAACTAGACCTAAGTAAAAAAAAACTAAAAAAAAAAACATAGAGACATAGCCCTTACAAAATGTCTAAAAAACAAATCAGAAAGACCCCTAAAATTCCATTCGTAATCATATTTACTTGAAGACCGGGGGGGGGGGGATTATTTATTTGAAGTCTAGATAAATTAAAATATTTGAATATGATAACCGATAAATGAGCAATTTGAACACATTGTTCAAATGGTTCTCAGCTTTCCACGCCCTGCTGACACGTGTAGGATAAAGAGTGGAAAGCAACTTAGTCCAAGTAGCCGCCTTCTAATTCCACTTCGTTCCCTCCCTGTTGTCTGAAGTTCAAAGGTCCAAGCATTGAATACAACCCGTCACCTTCAGTTTCACCGTCGCAAAAGCAAGAAACCATGGAGAAAAAAGAAAATAGAAACAAATAACAGGTCCAGCGTAGACCTTTGAAAGCTCCCATGGTGGAACTCCAAAGAGCAAAGACTTCCCCAATGGAGTCGTCTCTTGAGTCTCATCTTTTTATTGCCTCCACCGAAACAACCCCATGAACCCAGAAGACTGATATGATGCAGTGTTGTTACTGTAGCCTCAGAGAATTTAAAGGAGTATTCGGTATGGGCAGTGCTGCAGACTTGGGCCCCCAATCGGCGGCAGAGAAAGCCGTCTCTGTTATTGGCCTCGGATTCGATCTCTGCAGAGATATACGATTCTCTGCCTGCAAGAGCGAAAGATTGATCGAGATTGACCAAAATCAGACAAGGGATGTTGTTTTTCCTGGTGGGGTTGTCGTTTCCGACGTATCCACCTCCATTAAGTGCGACAAAGGTGAGCGAACCAGGTTTCGGTCCGATGTGCTGACGTTTAATCAGGTGATTTATATTTTTAGTTTTGCATATTGATTGTATGTTAATTCAGTGTAGTGCTCTGCTTCCCATGAGTGGTTAAGCTATAATTTTATTTGAGGATATTTAGGAATAGTGATTTTAGATATTGTTAATCATGGGGTGTTGCTAATGGATAGGCTACTCTTTGAGGGGTGGGAGTTTGCATTTGAAACTTTCTCAGTTTTCAGATTTTGAGGAGACTGAAAGATGAGAAATTATAAGAGAAAGGGATAACTTTTCTTTCTTTCTTTCTTTCTTTTTAATATAGAGAGAAAAATATTATTGAAGGGCCTCAATTTGAGTAGAAGAAAGATTGAGTTATTCGAATTATCAAATTTTCTAAATAAAGAGCTCTCAGAACTAAATTCCCATTACTCATTGGTGTTTTCTTATATTATCATTAGCTTGCTGGTGTCTCTTAAATGATTGGTGTTTGGTACAATACCATCTTAACAATGTACCAAAGGCCTCTATAATATAATGATAATATACACTTGAACTTTATTGATGTTTAAATTCTTATTTGCAAGCTTATCTTTTTTATTTTTGGTGAATAAAGTCTACTTAATTTTTTCCCTTCTATAGGACTAAACTCAAGAGAGAATCTTGGAAAAATACTAATGGATTTGATAAAAGTATTAGGTATGAATTGAAGGTTACAATTTCACTATATCTGTGATATTGCAGATGTCTGAGCAATTCAATCAAGAACTATCTTTGTTGGGAAAGATACCATCTGGCCTATTCAATGCTATGTTTGACATGAAATACTGCTGGCCGAAGGATGCAGCTTCCACTAAAACCCTGGCTTTTGATGGCTGGTTTATAACCTTGTATAATGTTGAGTTAGACAGAGCGCACATAACTCTCTCTGAAAAAGTGATTAAGGAAGCGCCTTCTTCATGGAACCCCGCTGCACTTGCTGGGTAATTATTACCGTTATCGTCCCCTCCCTCCTCTCTTCTTTTACAGTTCTAATACTGATGATGACGATGATGATAAATAATAATGAATGAGGTCACTTTAACAAGGCATGGGACCTGAAGAAGATCTCTGTTGCTCTCCTAGTGCAATTACCATCCATGCAGATGTGTGAGATGGCCCCATGAATATGAAAATTGTATAAGTACAGTGTTAAAGAGAACTTTTAATTTTTCCCTTAGAGGTAGGTTGCTGACAATATAATAGAAGAGTTTCAATGTGAGAGTTCTATATAAATCATCGAAAAGCTGAAAGATGAATTCGTAACTCAGCAAACTGATTATAGCTGCCATGTTTACATGACAGTCTTGTGGAGGAACAATGAATCTGAATGTGTCGATTTACTAACTGGCATTTTAATTTTATTTTAATGTTATATTGCTGATTTCAACAGTTCATATGAATCTTGTATGAAATAATAGACTATAGAGACGATTCTTTGTATTTGATTATTAAGCATTTTAAATGGATGGGTTTGTTTTTTCTATATGTAAAAACAACATATAAAGACTAGCATTTATCCTTAAAGAAACTAAATCCTAGGTAATGTTATAATTTATAAGCTTGGCCTTTGTTCTTAAAGTTATATATTATATATGGGAGAAACAATTATGGTTTTCAATTTGAAATACTAGCTGAAGCTTCTTTTATAAAACGCATATGGTCTCTCTGTTAGTTAGATTTTAACAATGAACCACATAAAACATGACTCCTCAGGTTCATTGAAAAATATGGAACTCATGTTGTTGTTGGGGTGAAGATGGGGGGCAAGGATGTGGTTCACATCAAGCAGTTAAGAAGTTCAGATCTACAGCCCACTGAAGTGCAGAAATTGCTAAAGCAATTAGCTGATGAGAGGTTTTCTGGGGATGCAAATCAAAGTTCAAAACTCAATCCTGGTGAAATATCGAGAAATCTAAAGGTATAGATGAGACTGTATATTTTCTGAAATTGGACTTTCTACATGCCATTTTGTTACTTGCTCTTGAAAATGAAGACACATAAGTGTGATGAAGTAAGGATTAGAATTTTAGAGATTCTCAAGTTACTATACCATATTGGAATAGTTAATTATGATAATTTTGATGTTTGTGAGTTGTAACATTTTTGCCACGTGTTAATGAATGTTTTATTCACTATTTTAGCATATCTAAATTATTTGAATACTTGAGACCTCTTTCAAGTGAAATGTGTGTTAATCTCATGTTTTCTGCTTTAATTAAGAATTATATTTATTTATAATTTTTTTTGTGTCAATTATTTATTGGCTCTTGCAGCTTGCAACACCATGCGTTCATGAAGCTCAATTACTAAAAAACCTTTTTTTTTTTTTTTGGTATTGGGCCAAGAGGTCAAATATGTCATAATCTCTTAAGCAGTCAATGGGTTCTAGGACTAGAACTCATTTGAAAGAATTCTGTTTTGCAGATAGTTCACGTGGCTATAGTATAGTTTATGGTATGCTTAATCTCTTGATATAATAGTGTAATACATAATGCAGAGAAGTGGGAATTCAAATTGAATTTTACATTTACTGTTATTTATGATAATTATGGGATTAAATAATTTCCATTTATGTAAACTTGAAAACTAAGGAAATCCAAACACTTCTTACTTGTCTAAATATACTTGAAACCATCTTTGCAGGATGATCATGCTAAGCGGTCTGTGGTTCACAAGCCTTTTCATGCTGCTGGTAGGCCATTTCTGAGAAGTCACTCCAAGAATGATGTTAGTATTTGTTGCAAATTTCATTGCCTTTATTTGCACACCTTGTAATTATCCTGTCCTGGATCTCCCAGATTTGAACATTTATATAAACTTTCAATACAGGATATTATAAGCATTTCAGTTCGAAGGGGAGGTATCGATAATGGCCAATCTTATAACCAGTGGCTCTCAACCATATCACAGTCACCTAGTGTCATATCAATGTCATTTGTGCCTATTACTTCGCTACTTCATTCTGTTCCAGGCTGTGGATTCTTAAGTCATGCCGTGAATTTGTACCTTAGATGTGAGTAGATAGCTGTGCTATGATGACTTTGGTCTCTCTCCTTCCATTTATTGGCTTCTTTCAATTATTTCAGTTGATAATGTCACTGATTAAAATTAGGTTAGCTAATTCTCTGAGCTGTATGAAGAATGTGAAGAACTGGAATTTGGATCCTCTGCATTCAAGGGTAAATGCACGGCATACAGTTGGAGGAAGATAGAATGGGGGTTGTGGAACCAAGTAGCTTTCAACATTGAAAGTTAGAGAAATAAGCTTCCAACAACATTAGAAGCTTTTTAGTCTTTCTCTCTCCAACTGCAACCTATGAAGTACTGCAGAGGATCCATTTGCAGAGAATTGAAACTAGTCAGACCAACTGAACCACTGTAGCATCTATCTGAGCTGTGGAAAATTTATCACCCTCAGTCTGTTCAATCTCTTGATTCTTTTAGTTTGACTTACTTGAATGCTACCTTTTTTTAGTTTTATTTTATGGCTTGTTTATTTGCCATGATTATTGTTGATATAGATCTCATTTATGATTTTTGGAGGCTGATGTTATTCCCTTTGATGAAGCCTATGCATGCGTGATGTGTGTATACATGGAAAATCATTATATAATTTGACCTTGCTCTTATTTGTGAATTCAAATACCATTCCTTATCTGGTACAAAGTGTTTAACTTTTCATGCATCAAGCAGATAAACCTCCAATAGAAGAGCTACATCAATTCCTCGAATATCAGTTGCCTCGTCAATGGGCTCCTGTGTATGGTGATCTGCCTCTTGGATTTGGTCCTGGGCATAGAAGGAACAGGTCGTCCTCACTTAAGTTCACTCTCATGGGGCCCAAGCTTTATGTTAACACTGCAAAGGTAATTAATGTATTCGATAATCAGAGACTAGTTTTTACTCCCTTGGTGTGAACCTCACAAAATTGAAATCTGTCACATTGTACCAAGTGATGGGTGTGGCTTTAAAGTGATTCACAAGTATCATTACTCAGGGTTAAGAGTATAAACCTGCCTTCTATTAGAAGAAAAAAAAAATGTTTTGTTCACTGTCAAACACTTTGCCCTCCTTGGACATTAATCCTAAAGCTAGCACCAAGCAAAGTAATATGTTACCTTATCCTTATAATATGGTCTGTAAGTGCATTTTTTATTTTGCTTCCTTTGTTGTAGGAATAACATTATAGAGGCATTTGTTACGCTATCATCTTGACTTTGACATTTTGGATGTCAATCGATATCTAAGATACCTGTGTTTGTTACACTATTATCCAAAATGATAGGTGTGTTTCAAGATATTAAGATATCATAGCATGACATCTTTTGGGTAATATCTCATACTACTCAAAAATTACGGGGATCTCACGTCAAACCTCTCTTGGCCTTGTTAACTTTTGTGAAATTCCAGTCATATCCTTTCTGTGCTAATTTTCAATCGCCTTACCAAAACAAGAGTATCTTAAACACCATGGTATCTTAAGATAATGTGAGATAACAACGTACCAAATGCCTTCTATGTGTTGATTGTCTCAAACAACAAGATGTTTAAACTATTTCTAGAAATCATGAATGCTTTATTTATCTGTATATGGAACTATACTTGCAAAGAAGTGTCTCATTGAAATGACCCTTTTTTCATCAGGATTTCTTTTAGCCAGGGAGAGGCATTAAAAGAAATCCTAAATGCTCATTTTAAAAGCATGCATTCTTTGTTAGTTAATTTTAGATTTTGAAAGGAATCCATGATTAATATATCATACCCGTGTCTCTGTGACTGGTTTATGTTGAACTTGTTTCTTCCTGCGGTTCAGTACACATTTACTAGTACTCATATATATATATACACACACACACACACACACTCATATATACAACCAATATGTTAACGGCCAAAAAACTTAATTGTTCCTTTGTTTTACAATTTGCAGGTTGACTCTAGAAATCGACCTGTAACAGGTATTCGCTTGTACTTGGAAGGCAAGAAAAGTGACCAGCTCGCAATCCATCTCCAGCATCTTTCGGACATTCCCAGTGTCCTTGAAATCTCAGATGATCATAATTATGAGCCTATTGATGAACCAGTTGAACAAGGCTATTATGAGGCTGTGAAGTGCAGTATGTTTTCACACGTATGCACGGTACCAGTGCAGTACAACAGCTCCCATATAGATGAGTCCACAGCTATTGTGACAAAGGCCTGGTTTGAGGTAAAGTTGATGGGAATGAAGAAAGTTCTTTTCCTGAGGCTTGGATTCTCAGTAGTAGCTTCCACTAGAATCCGCCGATCAGAATGGGATGGACCTTCAACTGAAACTAGAAAATCAGGATTTTTCTCAGCATTAATGAGCACAAGGCTTAGCAAGGAATTGTATTCTCCTGAGAAGCCAGTAAAGGTGGAGATAAATTCAGCAGTTTACCAGGGTGGCCCTCCTATGCCAACAAGGGCATTGAAAATGCTGAGCCTTGTGGATACAAAGGAAAAGGTTCGGGGTCCTGAGGATTTGCCGGGATATTGGGTGGTCAGCGGAGCAAAGCTCTGTGTAGACGGTGGTAGAATCTCAATCAAGGCGAAGTATTCATTGTTGACTATCATATCAAGGGACTCTCTGATATGAATGTGAGAGAAGGAATAAAAGTGCAGTTCTTTGTCTGTTGCAAATATGATTAATTGTATCATCTGTTCAAAGTCAGATTCGACATATTTCATCTGGCACAAAGCGACCTGGCTGAGAGAATTTCAAGTAGAATAGACACACGAGCTGGGGCAGCCTACAATACCAAGGAGGTCATCATCAAATAGACCATGCAAGGAAATATGAAAGTAAATTTGATATCATATCTGAATCCAAAATCTTAAGGCATTCAGTTTATAGATTCTTTCTATTTATATATCTTTCTTAGTCCAATTCTGTTTTACGTGAGACTTTCCACTTATACATGTATCCCAAAGACAAATTCTTTGTAAGAGATTGAAGTATACTGAAAAATTTGCTAGATTTATTTGAGCATTTATACATTTATTAAAAAAAATAAGAAAGAAAAGTTATCAGTTCATTCTTAACGAGAGGTCTTTTAACATGTATTAAACACCTTCTTGCGTCAATCCACAGTTCGTTCAGCTCACTGCCCTCAAACAAATGTGAATCCATTTGTATCTTTATGAAGTTACATGGATCTATCTTCTAAATCCGTGAGAGTTGACAGCCATTAATTGCAGCCTTAGTTTTATGAGCTGATAAGTGAAAGTAGCATCATAATTGAGAAAATTACAAATAGAAAGAGAAAATGAGAAGAGAAGATACATAGCCCCAGAGCCCCCCTACCTCCCTCTCTCTCTAAAAAGCTAAGAAAATGAATTAAAGTGTTTAAACACTCCTAATTTCCTTCTAAAAATCTCACTTAAAGGAGATATTTATAAAAATTCTAATCTTGCTTATGTCTAATTGCGATAAACATGGTGATGTATTCGAGAAGATTGTCTCCTCACTGCGACTAGCTAATAGGTTGTCAAGATATCTAGTGGGATAAAAAATGTGCAATTTCTAGATGTCGTGATTAGCGTGACACTCCTCGTGACCAACAGCTGATTCAATTGCAATTTCTTGAAAATTTGCTTCTTGGTCCCTGGGTTTTGTTATTTTAGTTCTCGTGGCTTAATTTCTTTATTTGTTCACATCTAAGCCTTATAAAATAAATAAGAAATAGCCAAATGAGATTTAAACCAATAAAATACAATTTAAATCACAAAACAACTCCTAATTACAAATAATTCCATGGCTTTCTATATTCGCAAATTGGCTACAAAATTAGGGGAATTACATGTCAAAACCCAATTGCACAAAATTTTGCAATTTTAGTCCTTAAAGGGGAAAAAGTATAATTAAGTTCTAATTACATCCAATCACTAACAAATTCAAATTTAAGCAAATTTATATGTAATTAGTCCTAAAAACAGTGAAAAACTATGATATGTCATGGCAAAAACTTCTGAAAAAAATGTATCAAAATAAAACTTATCAATATGTTCATACAAATTCTTAATATCTTCCTAAATAATAATGGCATCTAATTTCAGAATTAGCTGACATGTTGTATACATGAACATTAGAGGAGTACAGATTCTATACAGTCAGTCACAAATTAACTGCATATAATGCAGTAAAAAAAGGATAAAAGGAAAAGAGAAAATAAGTAGAAAGAGAAAAAATGAGAAGAGAAAATAAGTAGAAAGCGAAAAAATGAACCCTATACGCACTCGCATTTTTTATGTTACTCTCTCAAATTGTATAATTGTATGACGGTAAAAGATCCAATTCCACGTTAGAGAATGCAAGCCTGGGTATTACACTACATACATAGATACTACAATAGCTAATGTAATCGCCCTAGGCCGTAAACGTTGTTGTTTTTGTTTTTCAATCTCTAACCTAGCCTAATCAAGACTTACTTCTTAACTGTATATGTCTTTTTCTTATCATTCCTAGATGCACGTTATATTAATAATTTCATAATTTTATTTCAATACTTGAAATTTTTTTTAACGGGTCTTCTATATTAGAAAATGTTTGTGTGTAATAATATAATAGTCATAATATATATATACACAAACATTTTTATCTCCGCCATTTTCTTCCAAGTCTTGCGGCCTTGTTCAGCAAAATTAGTACTATTAAATTATCCACATGTAATTGTTAAATAGCAAACGAAAATTCTAAAGAAATAAAAAAAAACCATATGCTCTGTTATTTATGTATTTTTTATTCTCCTAGTCAACCTTTGTTATTTATTGATTTTGGAATGCGACTTGATGGAGTAGTAGTAACAAGTTATTCGTGGTTATGACCGAGTCAAAATCTATGACAATAAGCCAATGGGACAAAGGGAAACGTATTGGGGGTGTTAGATTTGGAATCGTTCATGTTGACGTCCACAGGTATATAGAATTTTGGAAAAATTACATTTTTGCCTTCTTATAAAATTAGTATATAAACTCTAACAAAACAATTTTCTGAACTTTGAATTAAGGTAAAAACATCTAAATTTCAGCTAAAATTAACTTCAAGAGACTACTTTACTTCATCAGTTTTTCAATTCAAAGTCCAAGAAAGTGCTTTGTTACATTCTAAAGTTAATCTACCAATTTTTGTAACTAAACTTTAGTTTAGGGAGACAAAATGTAATGTCTCCTAAAATTTTCGTCATTTATGCTTCTTCCTCCCTACTTTTGCACTCAATACAGTCTTTCGGTCCTGATAGAGAAACTAGAGCGTTATGTGCAATAAAAGAATTGTTTGATATTGGCGGTCCCCTCAGAAGAAACATGGATATGGATACATATATTAATTACCACACAATACCATACATGGAATATGAAAATTTTTAAAATTTGAAAATTCGGATAAAAAAAGATGTTTGTGTGTCTGTATACATATATATCAACAAATTAATATACGAAAAAGTAAACAATATTGTAAAAGATTAAATCTTAAATAAGCATTTGAAATGTAAATAAGGTATATATAACAATTTACAAATAAAGGCATAAAATAAATTAAAACTAAAATTCTTAATTCAAATTAAATGTCAATTTTTATTTTCATTCACATCAATAAAATTCTCTATAAAGGTTTGAGTTGTTTTGATACATTTTGAAACATCACAATGCATTTCAAAGTGTTTCAGAATATATCAGACAACAAAAAAGTTGGATACAAATGTTAGAATACCATATGCATATCGTATCAAATATGTGTATAAATATATATATATATATATATATATATTTATTTATTTATTTATCCCTTGTTTGTGTACCAGCGCTTCCTCAGTGATCCCCAATCTGTAGAGTCTCTAAAGCAGATTCTTCTGTACTTACTACAATTTACGTGTCAAACGTAGCTATCTAGTTCTTCTTTTACTTTTGTGCTTTTTACATTGGCATTGGACACTGTTTAGTTGTTATCAGGATTAAGTGCAGAGAAGGGACTAGTACAGATTTTGTTGGGCTGTGCTTTCTGCATCATAAGGTTGCCTGAAAATTTGAATGGACATGACTATCTGTTATAATTTTGTTCTCTCTCTAGTTAACACCGAAGTTGCTATTTTCTTGAGCTTATTCTTGGCCATTAATTATGTGGCGATACGTATACTGTTCAGATATTTTAATTTTGTTTCTAGTTTGATCTTCTTCACAGGACATCAAAGTCCTCAGTGAGCTGAAACATCCAAACATTATAGAGTATTATAGGAGTGAAGTAGTATGTAATATGATTAGGCAACCGCCCACTGTCATCACTTGTTCCCAGATAGCCATAAAACCTAAAATTTGGTTCATGTGTGTTTGTAGGTTGTAAGCTGTTTCAGGTCCAAGATGAGAGAAATTTTAGAGACATATCTTATTTAGAGATGAAAGTCATGCAAGAGTAAGAGCTTTTGAGATTATATGTGTACAAATTTATTTCAAATAACATCTTTATTTTTGTAAACCTTGAGTTTCTATTTATATTATTCTTAAGGGCAAATTAATGATAGTAATTGAATCAAATGGTTTAGTAGAATCGTAAAAATTGTTCGTTAACTTGTTATCCTTAATTATTTTAAGTTATTGTACTCAACAACTTGATGCAGAGTACATTGCATATAATTTATTAGATAAAAGTTATAAAATTTTTTGAATCTCAACAAAGTGAACTAGATCGTCTTGAGTTTTTAAAAATCTTATACTTTAAAACCCTCGTAACACAGGCCAAATTTCTATATATATGGAATATATCCAACCCAATTCAATGAAGAAATACTACTTCGGTTCAGAATATAAGACACTTTTTAAAAAGTTTATTTGGTTCAAAATATAAGGCACAATATAATATTTTGTGTTGATTTTTTAAAAATGCCCTTCTTCTTTTTAAAAAATAAAATTTGGTTTAACTTTTTTCTTTTTCTCTCTCTTACATAAATAAGGGTAAAAGTGAAAAAAAATAATAAATTTAAAAAGTTTAAGGCAATTAAGTAATTTTATTAAATTGTGTAAAACAGTTAAAGGTACTTTATAATATGAACCGGAGGGAATCAGAATGATGATGCTTTAAAAGAATCTTTGGTTCGAAGGTTCACTCGCCATGTTCTTTATGGGTTTGGCTTACCTGCATAAGCAAGGAGTAGTTCATAGAAAAATTCACATATATACTTGGCACGCTACCTAGTATCTGAGTTACTCATATATATTATCTTGTAGGAAGTGTTACTTTTCTGGAAAATGCTAATTCGGTGTTGGTTTTTCTGTTGTTCAAAAAAATGTTTCGTGACTTGTTTAATTCTTTATTCTCTTGTATGGTTATATAGGACCATCAAAGCGGATAACTTACTAGTTGATTCTCGTGGTCAAGCTTGCTGACTTTGGTTGCCAAGCATTTGAGTTCTTGAATATCTCCAACGTCTAATGCACTAATTACTTGCAATTGACGTTTCGCTGTCATATTTTCAAATTTATCAAAATAAATGTTCTAAGTGTTAAGATTAACTAATACGCTTATTTCAATGAGTTTCTAATAACCTTTTGGACCAGCTGGTCATTCTTAAGCATTCTCATATTCATATCATGTAATAGACATCACTGTTGAAAATATTTATATTTAAAAACTTTAAAATTTGAAATTATTCTAAATGATATAAAAACAAAAAATTTTAACCTGAACTCTTAAACTGTAATTATTTTTATATAATTTAAATTTTAAATTTTAAATTTTTAACCTAATTTGAAAATTTATAATTTTTTAATATAAATATCTTTAATTTGGGATTTTTAATTATAATTTTATCCAAAAATTACGACAGCTGTAGTCAACCTTTTGCTGTTGATATAAGGAGATTGGGCTGCACAGTCATTAAAATGATCCAGGGCTGCATCATTGGAATGGGCTTGAGCCAGTAAGAATTCTTACTGGAATCAATAATTTGCCTCCGAAGTTCATTACAACATTCTCACTGGATCAAAAACGTTTTTGGGCAATTTCTCATGCAAGAATGACATATGGGGGCAACAACGTTAGTTGCATGTTGTACCTTTGCTTTAAAAATTCTCAAAATTAGAAGTAGATGTCGTTCATTTCATTTATTAATTAACTCGTATTCTTCTCTATTGATGCCAGCGAATGTCAAAATTCTAAGTTGCATCAGGTACGTACATCCAATGGTCAGGATATATTTTTTGTGTGTATATATATATATATAACAAATCTTATCCGTTGGGCGTGTATATATATATATATATATACACACACACACACGAGTTTCTCTCGAGCAATTGTTAAGGACTCTACAAAACAAAGATTGGCCCACCCAGTCTGTTAATACAAGGGTTGATTGGTGGTTGAAAAATTATGCTTTTTGCTCTTTGCTTGAATTTCTTGTATGAGTAAGTAACATTGTAATATGTAATTTATATGTGTTTTAAGTAATCAAAACTCCAATTTTGCATAGACCAACCCTTTAATTGAAAAAGTTGCGCGAAATCTAGAATAAAATGAGCACTCTATTACACGGGAGCTTACTTGCCTTATTGTCGTTCATCATAGTTACAAAGTAAGATACTTACAAAATCGCGATGCTGCGTACAAGCAACAACGACAACAGAATCTTTGTTCTGAATGAATTTTGCGTACAGATTCAATTCTGCTCTGTTTTCTTCACGAAGCTACCACCCAACAAAACCCAAGAAACTGCAATGAATCATGAGTCAACAGTCACACATTATTCTACCGACATAACCTATCTTTCCTCACAGAAATCACATTTCTAGAAAAATTCATTGCTTAAAAAAAAATCACAAAAAAGCAAATAAATTGAAAGATGAACAGGAGAAACGAAAAACAGATTGATCTACAGTTAGAATCAATTTGAAAGCGGCTATATATATTTCTGAATTAATTCAATCAGACAAAAACAAAGAGAAAGAGATGAAGAGGAGAAAAAGATTTTCCGTCGATGATTGGGGAAATTAAAAAAAATAAAAAAATAAAAGAATGATTTAAAGCAACGACTGGAAATACTGGAATTTAAAATCAATCCAATCCAACAAAAACAAAGAAAAATATGGAAGAGAGATTCTGAGTTCAAACCACAAATCGAATCACAAATAGCTATTCAGAGAATCAGCTTGTCGGTTGAGAGAGAGACCTGAGAGAGCGAAGGGCAAGGGGCTGGGAGAGAAGGTGGAAGAAGAAATGGGCTCCGTGAAGGAAAACGACGATTCCAGTGCAACCCAATACGAAGAGCTCCACCATTCTAATTTTCTCGTGCTCTTTCACTGATTTCGAAACTAGAAATCGAAACCTTACAGGAATTTTAGTTTCTTATAAGGGGGAAGAGTATACCGTTGACCGACACCGTTACGTGATTTATATATTTAATAATTAAAATTTATTTTGTATATAAATTTTACTTGTATTATATATGAATTCTATCTATATAAATTAAATTTTAATTATTAATTTTACTTGGTACATAATGTATCAAGTGCATTCAAAAAAATTTTGTATTTATAACTCCAAAAAAAAAGAATCACTGAAAAATTGTTTGGTTCAATGGAAGGGAGAAAAAAAAAAATTTACACTTAAGTTAAGCTTGCCATTTTGTTTTAGTCCAAAAATTTAAAAAAAAAAAGCTTGCATTTCTTTTATTATTTTGGGAGTAAATTATATAAGTTTTGGAAATTATATAAAATTTTTTATATTTTAAAAAATTATCATATATTTTAATCTAATTTTAAACTCTTTAACTAAGATATTCTTTATTAAACTAAAAGAATTAAACAAAAAAATTAGTTAAACATTTTTAAATTAGATTAAGAGGTAGGATAATTTTTTATTTTAAAAGAAATTGTATATATTTTAAAAAAGAAGAGAGGTCTTTGTAGGTTTAATAAAATTCAAAAAAAGTTTATGTAATTTATTTTTTATTAAAATTTTTAATTAAAATATAACAAGTATATAATTTTTTTAATTAAAGAATAACAAACATATAATTTAATTTAGACAATCATACATTTATTTATAAAAATTATATATTCATCATTCCATTATTTAAAAATTATATAATCATTATCTTTTTATTAAAAAATCTTATTAAACTCCGTAACAAAATTAATCATTTTCACTCAACAATTTAATTTCCTTGTCGCCAAAATATGCTGTTTTTGTTTGCGGGGGTTTGTCCAATAACAACATATATATATATATATATATATATATATATAGGAGTGATACATGAATCACTTTATTAATTAACGTATTTTACATGTTTTATTAAACTAAGTATCACATTATAATTGAGAGATTAACAAAATTCTATAATTTTAAAACTTGATAAAATTTAGGTTTAAGTTTATTTGCACTTCTTCACCTAATTATTTAAAAAATTTTGAGTTAAGTTTTAAGAAATTTTTATTTTATGAATTGCTTTCGCTCAGACCAAAAAAATTAATTAATTAAAGTAACTATAATTAATTAACTTAAACACTACGCAGTCATGGTATCAAAAAATATGTACAGTAAAATGTATGTTTTTAATATCACTACCAAAACTTGAACTTAGCTCAAACAATTTATTTTATTAATTAACTCTTTTAAATATATAATAATAAATATAATTATACATAACTCACTCAACTCATCTTCATCCTATCCAACCGGATGCCACGTTAGGTAGAGTTTTATTGCAAATAAAACATTGTCTAATTTCATTATTGGCGGTGGACTGAATCGAAATCTCGGCCGTTGGTGTTGATTTGGTTTTGTTCACTGGACGGTTGAGATCATTGTGAATATTCACTTATGTGGGGTTAAGAGCATAATTGGAGGCAGGTCGGTGCGCACCTCATTATCTTATTTGCCGAGAAGTAGATGATATTCCCTTCACTGTCCTCTCTGCCCCACTTCTGTCGCACATACTCCTTCCGATCCAAAATATAAGTCACTTTTAATAGATTCACGTATCTTAAAAAAAATTAGTTATGTTCTTAAATTTTTCAAATATTACTATGTCTTTCTAACTTTATCCCTGTAGTTAATACAACTGTTGCCATTAAATGAGAGATTTCTAACATAACTGTTGCCATTAAATAAAGGGTATTATGGGAAAAAAAGTAACAATTATTGTCAAGTGACTTATATTTTGAACCAAAATTTTTTTTCTTTGGTGACTTACATTTTGGACCAGAGGGAGTATTATTTAAAGGATCTATAATTATAAAAAGAATTAAAAAAATAATTGGGTATACTAACATTTTAACAACTACATGAAATATCGTAATTTGAATATTTTTCTGCTTAGTATATTATTTTATTAGAAAAAATTAAAAAATAATGCAAATAAATAAAATTGTATATGAAATTTATTTCTTTTCTGTTTATCTTTTTTTTAATATCTTTCTCTAATAAGATGAGGTCTTACTTGCTCTGAATAGGAGAATATTCTAACTTGAAATGTCAGAGTTAAGAAATTTGTAGGAATTGATCTTTTATGATATCCAAATCTTATGCAATTAAAAAGAAATTGACGCCATGTAGTAAGGCCTTTGAATCTTTTGTAATTTGTTTGGAAAATTGATGCCATACAATTAGATATAGATAAATTGAGAAGAAGAGGCTAATATTAAAACATAACTTGTAATGTTAAAAAATTTTAGTTTATCGCTCTTTAATTACATCTCGTATAATACTATAAATGATTTATTTTAATATAATTAAAGAGAGATAAATTAATAATGTTAGTTAACATTAGAAACAGCTTCTAATATTAAAAATTCTTAACATTTCTCTTTTCAGATGTATTCATGATGTAGAGATTCTATTTCACTTTCTATGCATGTGTGCGTTTTTTCCTTTTACTTTTGCTTTTATAAAACAAAAACCTTCACGCAAATATAAAATTGAGCTATTATCACAATAATTGTAAAATTTAAAATATACTAATAATATGTAATTTATATACATTTTTAATTAAATTAAGAAACAAATAAAAATTCAGAAACAAAAAATGGCATTCATCATTGTTGATATTGCAACAAGTTGAGTTTAGAGAAAAGTTATTTTATTCATTAAAAAAATCTATAACAACTAGAAGTAGGATTATATATGGGTAAGGCCGGGCTAAATATCTTGTTGGCTCAATGCCCTACCCGATTAAGATATTAGGTTTGTTTTTATGTCTATGGTCTGGCATAGCCCGAACAAACTCGATTCTAGGACAGTTTAAGACGGGTTAGGGCGGCCCAAGCTTTTTTTTTTTAATGAATTAATACTTGTAATATAAATATCTTTTTATAAACTTATAGATATATATTTCAAAATAATAAATTTTTAGAACTCTTATATTTTTATCAGTAATAAAAAAATAGTTTAATATTATCAAACAAAATATAAATTAGCATTATTAACCTTAAATAAATATGTGTATTTTTATTATTTAACAAAAGAAATATTAGTAAGTATATACATTAATAATAAAAACAATTAAGAAGTAGGGAATGTTTACGTAAGTAATAAATACTGTAATATGTAAAAAAAATAAGATGAAATAAGAATTAAATATATATATATATATATATAAAATAACAAAATGTTAATAATTAAAAAAAAGTAGTTATTAGGACAAGTTAGACAAAATATACTTCACCTATAATTTGACCCAACTTAATTTAATTTTGTTTAAAATTTTATCTATTTATATATTTAGTTCGACCGATTAGAATTCCTAGAGCGTATTAGACCAATAAACGCTGCTAGCTAAAAGTTTTATCTACATGGACATCATCGTTGTTTTCATACAGGGAGAGTACATTCGAGGAATCGTAAACTAATTTGGGACTCTCACTTGTGGCGACAACTCAGCATTCCATTGTCGGATATGGATTATCGGTTCATCTTCATTCAAAGCCAATCTTT
The DNA here is from genome assembly GCA_026724425.1 of Erythrophleum ivorense. Taxonomy (NCBI): domain Eukaryota; kingdom Viridiplantae; phylum Streptophyta; class Magnoliopsida; order Fabales; family Fabaceae; genus Erythrophleum; species Erythrophleum ivorense. The sequence continues at coordinate 47,805 of JAIUCV010001217.1, forward strand.
TATACTTTGAACAATATTTGGGACATTTTCTTTTTTTTTCTTTGTTAATAAAAATATGAAATTCATTCTAAGTAATATGTTGAACGTTTTCAATTGGAGTAAGTTATATAATTTTTTTTTAACTTTACCAAAATTATACGAAAATTTTTTATTTTTGAAATATATATAAACTTTTTTTCAAAATAAAAATCCAGTGTTAACATTTTTTATTAAAATACTTTTCATTAATTTAAATACATATTTTTATACTAAAAATTTAAATATAAAATATTTTGATAAAAAAATTTTAAATTGGTTTAAATTATAAGATAATATTTTGTTTTAGAAGAACTTTGTATATATTTTGAAAATAAAAAAGAGATTTATATAATTGTAACAAAATCTAAGAAAGATCTATGTAATTTACTCTTTTAATTATTAGAATAAAAACTAATATGACAATTATAACCTCTACAATAAACAACCTTCTAAGCTTTTTCATTTTTCTGAAGCAAAACAAAATGATAAGAGCTAAATAATTCTAAAACCATTTTTTTTTTTTGGGATGAATGGACCAAAATTTACTTTCTATCTCTTAGGAATTGTTTGAGCCACAGAAAAGTTTCAATAAAAATAGAGAGTAAATGTTGGATGAAATAAAAAGAAATAAATCTATTTGCTATACCACAGAAAGAAAATGGGATACTTTTACATTGATACGTTTGGTAAAATAAAAATAGTGTGAGAATAGAAAATAAAGTGTAACAAAGATAAAAATACCCTTGGTTTAAAAAAAACAAAAAAGAAGGGTTTATTTTATGTTAATAGTGCCCTTGGTAAAAAAAAAAACCCAAAAACCAGGATGATGTCAATTTTACTAAGCACTATCATCATAAATCACATGCGCCCAGCTTTAGACCAAGTCAATTCAATAAGGCTCCACCATGAACACCTACGTCAGAAGCTTCGAGGTGCCCGTAGCCTTCATCCCTATCATCCCCTTGATCTTCATGTTTCTATTCATCCTTGTCTATGAGTTTGCCCTCATCTTCTCCATCTGACGGATCATTGGCCACCCCAACGGCATCACCCACCTCCAGAAAGTTGGATTTGGTCTTCTTCTTTATGTCATCCCCATGGCCATCACAAGGCTCGTGGAGGTGAAGAGGAAGAACCAATTCAACCAACACCAACACCAACACCAACGTAAGATTAGCTTGTTTTGGCTTTGCTTTCACTATGCCATCTTTGGCATTGCTATCATGTTCACCCTCGTCGTCCTCATGGAGTTTTTCTACAAGGAAGCAACCCCAAGTATCAAATGGTTAATGCTTAATTCATTTGATCATTAATCTTAAAGGTTGAATCGCTATAAAAATGAGTTGAAATTTCTTCTGCTACCTCTTTTAACCCATAATCTAGCGAACCTCATCTTCTCAAAATCCTATACTGCATTTCCTCATGGCAACATTGGTCGGTTGAGGGAGAGGCAGTAAAGGTCAATGGTTGGGTAGAGGTCTAATGGAGAGAAGCTACTACACCACACAAATGATGATCACACACTTGATGAAGAATTTAGCAGACCCAAATAATAATGGTTGCTACTTCAATACGGTCAACAAGGGCAAAATTGATTTTTCTGAGATTTGGCTTCAAAGTATACTTTTCTTCTGCTTAACAATGCTAGAAAATGACATTTTGCTTCAATTTCCTTTTCTACCAACATTTCTAGATACCAATCAAGTTTAGAGAATGAATCCTTTTCGGTTTCAGTTTCCACCCTTGTACCAAAACCGTCAGTTTTACATGAAAATCTACTTTATATGTCTTTTTTCTTTTATTGAGTTTAATTTCATCATTTATCTTTTAAAGTATTTCAAATATTTCTTTTTTTCAATTGTAATTTTGCAAAGATTACTTACGAAATTATTGATACTAGTCACCTGGCATGCACTAAAGTGAATACTAGTTCACAATTTTGTAACCATAAAATTAAATTGTAATATTTTTTATATTTTAAAAATAATAAAAAAGTAGTGATAAGTTATTTATCTTTTCATTATCTCACATATATTTTATATTTATATTCTACTTTTTTTAATGCCTTAACATATGGTTTTAAAATTAGAAGGCGGCAATGCTACATATATTAGTATAAATATTATATGTCTATATTATGATATTATGTGAGAGATCCTTCAAAATCATGTTGAAAAATATACTTGATCATATTTAAAAAGATGAGTTATAAAATAAAAACCAATAAAAATGAAGGGATGAAAGTGAAATTTCATACAAAGTTAATAAATAAAAAGTGAATATGAAATTGTGGAAGGCAATTATTATTTATTTATTTATTTTCTAATTGGGAATGTTCTGCTGTTTTAAAAGATATCTCATATGTTAAGAATGATTTTAACGATATTTAAGTCCCATGGTTCATCACCAAGCAAATATAACAGCAGACATAGACTGGCCAAATCACTGATCAAGAGAATGTGCCCTCTAGATTAGGCTTCATTACTCTTATCCTCTTTGACATCTATGGTTGTTTTTTTCATTTTAATTTAGTTTTTGAAGGTGTTGGTTAATTAATACTTAATTGTATTTTCTTATTTTGTATTCCTTGTTATTTTATTTTAAGTAAATTATACAGACTTCCTCGCAATTTTGTTGAAATTATATGTATTTTTTCTATGTTAAAATATATACAAATCTCTATTAAAACAAAAAAAGTATTCTAAATTTTAGTATAATTTGAAATTTTTTTTGGCTAAAAAACTTTATTCAAAATTTTTAGTTAAAAATTATTTACTTAGATTAATGAAGAGTATTTTAGTATATATATATATATATATATATATATAATTGGATTCTAGGGTAAGGGTAACTTTTTATTTCAGAAATTTTTTTTATATATTTTAAAAATAAAAAGAAGGTATATGTCATTTCAATTAAATTCAAGAGGAATTTGCATAATTTACTGTTTTATTTTTTATAAAGTATTTTACTCAATGCTTATTGTAAAGAAGTATTTTTCATTGATAAATAAATAAATAAAAAGTATATTTAAGCTCAAATTATAATCTTATGAAAAATCATCTCAAATGGAAGCTCTAAATAGATCTAGGTATAAGAAAAGGTAAGGTTGTTCATTTTCATTTGCAGGCTTCTATATCATCCATTTAACATGCAATGTTCATCAACTGAACTCCATTTTTCTATGTCTCAAAACTTGATAGAATATTTAACTTCGAGTCTCTTCTTCAGAGTAAGAGATTCAATATTAGGGTTTTGTTTTGGAAAAAATGCATATATATTCTTCAACTTTATGTCATTTATGAACACTCTCTCAACGTTAAATATTGAAAATTACCCTCCCTAAACACTCATTCTTTAGCATTTGAAAATTTTAGGATTTAAAATTCAGGCATTTCATTTCTCAACAAAGTTTTCTTTTTGCAATATTTGAACCATCTTTATTTACTTTCAAACCAACAGGGTCATGCTACTCTGTGACAAGGGATAGGGTATCAAGTGGCATCTTTATTAACGAAAAATAGAAAGTTTTAAATATTGAAGGGTGAAAATTTAGGAAGCCAATTCTCCATTTCAAAATTAAAGAGAGTGTTTATAAATGACTTGAAATCGAAGAACTTTAGTTTTTGAAGACCTAGCAACTTATTTTAATAGACTTGTAACAATGAATGTGAGATCATTGAAAAAGAAAGCTTAACCCTCGGTAAGAGAGTTGGAAAGTGTGTTCTCTATGGATATCAACTAACTGTTCTTTGTTTTCGTTTTCTTCGTGTTTGGGTTGTAATTTCCTCGCGAGGCTTTAGAGTAGTGCATCAGAGATGTAGGGCCTGTTTGAAACTGTTTTTGTTTTAATGTTTTCAAAACATATGTTTCTAAGAACAAATTTTTGAGAACAAAAAAATTAAAAAATCTGTTTGAATCATTATTTTGAAAAGTAATTGTTTTCTATTTTTTACCTGATTCTGTAGAACAAAAATTACAAAACACTTAAAAAATGTTCTGAATTTTTTGTTTTTGAAAACAAAATTTTATTTTTTTGTTTTCCAAAACACTTCATTAAAAACACATTATCAAACAGGTTTTTTTATTTTTTTTGTTCTTGAAAACAAAAAAATTGTTCTACAAAACAGTTTCAAACAGGCCCGTATTGTCTCACATATTGGTTCTCGGTCTTTTGGTCTTTTGTTATTGGCCAATATGAGAAGCACATGCTTGTCCTGTTTGTATTCATGTTTAGTGTGCCTCCCTTTGACTTCTAATTTCATGTTTACAAGCCACACATGGATCCTCTAATGTTACTGTTGAACCACATCTTGATTATCTAAATATGATTTAAATGATTTATATTTTAATTTCTTAAATTTTATTCTTTTTTCTTTTTAATTTAGAAAAAAGTAAAATGTAAAATAAAGACAATTTTCAATTACAACTCAAAAAATGATAATTGAGATTAAAAAATTAAAAAAAAAAAAAAAATCTAAAGTGTCTAAATTAGATTTGGATGATCCAAACCTAGACAATTTCTTTGCTACTTTCCTTGGAGCAGAAGAGAAACCGAAATGGTTAAAGAGTCCCAATAAAAGCGTCAAAATAAAATGCTAAATTGAAGTATCAAACACCTTCAATTGTCTTTTCAAATGGTATAATTCGACCATCCCCGGATAGTCAACATCAAATTGGTATCATTTTATTTTCTTTACAGGAGGGAACATTGAGGCCTTGAACCAAAGAAAAGTCGATATTTAGATAGTTACATGGTTGCTATATTTAATTTCAAGTAACGTAGATTAGAAGCACATAACCAATATCTAGAACACATCGTGCTACTGAGTACGCAAACAACTCTTATGATGATGATCCTATGAGGAACACTTTCTTTGAAAAACACTCATGCTTGAGCTCTCCTATTCTCAAAACCAAAGTCATCTACTTCATGAAGCAGTGGTTTTTGCAGCTATATGCCACAGCAGACAATAGTTCTAAAATTTGAAGCTAAATTTGATACAGGATCCATCCTCTGGCTTAATGAAGCTCAGGTTTTTGCCACCTTGTTTAGAAAAAGATGGAAACAAACATGAAATCAAAAGCAAGAATGGTTGTTTGTTGAATTAAATAGGTCATATCAAACAGCCCCATTCAGTTAGTAAGCTACCAACGAGGGATTTGTCCATTTGCAGTTTTGATCATGTCTTGTAGATACAACTTCAGTATAGAGTATAGACACTGATTTAAACAAATGAAAATCTACTTCGCATGTAATCGTAAGAAACCAGAAAGAACAGTGATCTATTGGAAGGAACATTTCCAATTCTTCAGATCATCTGCTTCCTTTGGGGTCAAATGAGCATAGGAGTCCATTCATAATAGCAACATCTCATCCATAAATTGTCATTTATAAGGTAGAAAACTAGTGTTTTTCTCAGAAAGTAATAATCTCTGTACTGTTGGAGATGGTGCTTACAAGATTGGGATAAATGGATAATTATCATCAACCACTTGCGTTGAAAGTGCTGCCTCAATATCCCGGTGAGGCAAACATGGCTTGTCCCGTAACCACTGTATCCCACTGGAGGTTTCCTTCAACAAGATCCTTAAGGATGGGTCTCACATTTGATTATTCTTTCAGTATGAAGCTTACAGCTTCAATTAGTCGCCTAACAAAGTCGAAAGAACCAAATCCTGCACAAAACCAGATCTCCCAGCAGCTTGTCTCATTTTTTTCTCCCGTTCTTCAGTACTCAAGGAGGGATCAAAACTGCAGGCAGAGATAGTTTGAGAAAGAAATGGTCCGTTAAGCATGGATGCATTGGGCAAGAACAAGAGTAATGCTTCTTACACCTTTTTTAGTAAAAAAACTTGCATCACTAGGCAAGGCCTGGATCTTTGACAAGTGTATCAAATCAAGGACCTGATCAGGTGATCCAATGGGCATGCGCAGGGGTAAGTTTTGGTGACAAAAAGTGGTCTTTTGGGTACCCTAATACTAGCATTACTCCATTAATAATTGGTCTAGCACATCGACATGATCAAATAGCATGTTATCCGTTGCTAGGTGAACAGAAAAGGGGCGATCAGTAGCAACTAGAATGACATCAAGGTCAATATAAATCCTACTACTGATCTCTCCATGGCATTACAGTCAAAGTTCATTTGATGCTATAAACAAAAAATTCTGATGAAGAAATCATGAAAGTGAAAGATGGTAATTACTGTACAAAAGTTTGAACTGTTTAATGAATCTTAATTAAACGGCTTGATGATGATGCAAGGAATTGACAAAAATCAATAAACATCTGAAGTTTCTTTCTTATCAAACGTTTAAAAAAAAAAAAGAACCAAGAAATCCAGAAAAATACCTCGATTTCCAAATATGTGCAGATGCCATATTCTTTGCAGAAGAATCTTCAGCACTTGCTGCAGATTTTGAAATATCTTCTGCTTCAGAAGCAGGGAAATTCAAAATAAGGGAGGACAGGAATGAATCAGTAGCTGCATTAGATACATTAGAACTGTTTGACCGATATCCACCACCACTGCCGCCAAGAAGCACTTGTAGATGAGCCTCACGCAGATCCCGCCCTAAAAGGGACAATGCCTGACTGTTTGGAATAGCAACTCTTCGTAACCGGCGTCTTCTCTGCAGGTAATCCTCGGTTAAGGGAAAGCAATAGGCAAAATTGACTTCTCAATTGATAAACAACCCATGGTTAGACAAGTTAACAATTTCAGATCAAAATAATAAAGGTATAAAGGATATCTTAAATAAGTGCCCATGCTGCAGCGTTATATGACTTAGCATGTCTTGAGCAACTTTAACTGAGCATATAGGGCAAATCTGCTTGACAGAAAAATGAAAAATTAGACATTATCATAAGATTATAACCAAATTTAGAGATCAGATTGAATTCATCAGGAGGGTATATATGAAAATAACAACCACAAAAATTTATAGCTATTCATTGATCTTAAGCTTCTTTGATTTTTCCCTTGTATAGTTCTTGTATATGGTGGGTAGGCTCATTAAGCAAGCCATCCATCTCAGTAGCATGAAGATCACAGAAAACAGCTAAAATTAATGCCCTTACTTTCTTCTGACAACAAGCAAAAATAGCAATACCACGTTTTCCACAATCACAATGCTGCCGGTAGAGAAATTAGCAGTCTTCAAAACTTGAGCAGGTAAGACACTAAGATGTGACCACCCCACCCCCCCCCCCCCCCCCAAAAAAAAACCACAAAAGAAAAAGGTTCTCAAAACACAAATCTAGTCGTGATAGCTAAAATCCTCCCTATCCATCATTCATTTGTCACTAACACATTTCAATTGCTCGTTGAATGATCAAATTACCAAGGCAGCAAGTGCCAGAAATGAATTTATCTTTAAATAAAGCATTACATACTGGGATTCATAAACAAACACAACTCTCATTTGTGTGTGTGTTTACATAATTGAAATCTCTTTAAAATCATTATTAGAGAGAACAATAATAGACTACCCATGTTGACAGGTTAGGTTGTCTTCTCCATCTCAAATTAGTTTCTATGAATTATACAAAATCACTTCCCAACTAATTAAATAAGGAAAAATTAATATATATATATATATATATGTGAATGTGTGTGTGTGTGTGTGTGTGTCACATATGTCCTTAGTTATTGGTGTTCGTATGTATTGATTGCATACATAAGGTTTCAGCACAGATATGTATGCAGAACCTAAAAAGACTTGGAAAGAAAATGGATATTCATTATTGTTATATGCCCATGACATCTGGGGAGAAAGAAAACAGTTGAAAGGCATAAAATCAGACTTCCCTTGGTAATTCACTGGACAGCTATAGGATAAAATCATTAAACAACCATTAAAGATTTCATGAAGCATACAACTCTTTCTTCCTACCCTAACCCCCTTTGTCCTCAAAAAAGAAACATTCTAGAAAACCCACTTTCCTTCAGTTTGTAACAAAAGTTAACTCCTCCAGCCACTTTGGCAACTAATAACTATAATTATTGGCTTCTGGACTATAGTGAGCGATCTTGAGTATGCCCTTTGCCTTTCCTCTTTTTGAGGTGTTCATCTCCTCCCCTTACTACTCTTACATCCTCCTGTCAGTCATTTTGATGAACTTGTTGTCTAGTTAGGCATATGTAAACTAGATGTTGGTGCTCTTCTCCCAATTTCGTCAAAGATCACTTTAATCCAAAAGCTTAGGCTGTTAGATAAAGCTCATGAATAGTTTTATTATTATCTCTTAATGTGTCACCAAGCTCAAAAGCCCTTTGAGCTTTTAATGTGAACAAAGCACAAACTCACTAAAACTTTGCTGAACTTTCAATATATATGTATATATATATATATATTTATATATTTATAAAGAATGTGTTAGTGTAAGTGTCCTAAAAGCAATTATTGACAGTTATTTTTCTATTATCAATAGAGATTTAGCATTATATTAACATTATTAACAATATAATATCATCCTTAGATTAAGAGATAAGGAACATAAGCGATGATCTAATCATATTAAGGGAACTTGTATTCCCATTAAAACTAAAATAATTCCTAATCAAGTATTATAATTAAGGACAATTATAATTCGTAAAATTAGTACATGGCTAGATCTGCTTATTCAGATGAGGATGACATATCCCTAAATCATTTGTGTAGGTGACACTAAGGTTAGCATGTGAATACACTAAACTGACTCACCAAGAATAGCTAATAGAATTTTTCACTACCATGCCAATAGTTATTCTTAGTTATTGTAGTACAATTCTCCTTTGACTTGAATAACCATATATATCTTATATATGATATATTTTGATACTACCAAATTTTAGTTCTAGTAATGAGTCAATATTAAAAAAGTTAATATAATATCACATGTATGAAGATATGAAAATGCAATAGTCAGGGATTTATTACTCTCAATAAAAGAAAGATACTTTATTTGATAAGAATGAGACTAGACAAGAAAGAGAAAATATGGTTTTCCAATTTCCACATCTTATTCATCATTCAAGGTCATGCATATCATGAACTTAAGATTTGACATGTTACCTAAACCTAAACGAGTTTATGGAGAAGTATAATGTAATAGAGGGATGTGATTGTATATTAAACATTAACAAGAAATGTTCATTGATTTGCAAATAAATTTTTATTATATTATGAGTCATAATATATTGCTAGATGTCATTTATGATTTATGGGAACAAAAGAGTTACTTAATTGTAATTTATGAATTAAAAGGAGTTCTAATTGAATTAATTAAATTAATGGAAAATTTCAATTATAAATATAAAAAATTACATTCTCAATACTAATATAATATGAACCTAAGGGGTCACATATAGTATAAGGCAAAACAAGAGGGACTAAAGTGCACTTTATTTAAAGGGAAGGGACTATATAGAGGGCTAGCACTCTCTTGCTGTCACTACTTCCCCTTAGAAACCCTAAGAAGTGTTATCACAAGCTAGGGATTGGATCCTTTGCCTCGGCGTGGATACACTTAGAGATAAGACACTTGTGTTTCTTTCATGAATCATTGAGAACCTTGTTCTTAGATTCAAAAGAAAGTTTAGAGAATCTTTTGGGCTTGGATAAAACATGATCTACTGCTATTTGGTAGAATTTCAAGGGCTGCCACAACCTGGATGCAAGTAAGATCAAGTATGGAAATTTGAAATTCGTGTTGCTGGGGTTCATGACTTTGGAGCATAAAGATTTAACTTTGTGAACCTGATTTGCGAGCAACTAAGTTTCTTTCAAAATGAGAGAAACAATAATCAAATTTCTGACCTCTTGGTTATAGAAGCTCTGAAATCATATCAATAACTATTTCAAACAAAAGTATAAGCTATTAAGGAAAGGTCCATAATTGGTTTTATTGATATCTATATTATTTTTTATGAAAATTAAATGTAGGAGATCCTAAATATCATTGACTTCAAGAATATGTCATTCAATGTACTCGTATAGCACAACAGTCCAATTTGATTCAAGATTCACAAGTGAGGATCCCAAATGCACACTTTAAAGAGATGCCAATTCCCAATATACAGAATGATAGAGGTTGCATTCTTACCCACTCTTAAAGTATGCATAAAGAACCGCTCATAAAGTTCGTTTTAGAGCTAGAAATATAGAGAAAAGTCAATTTTTTTCTATAACCATGAAATAACTTGCGCTTATACAAAAACTAGCATGGCTTGGTCTGTGCAACTAGCTAAATTTAGCAGAACTGAAACTATGGTCCTTCATCAGCTTCTTTTAATCAGAAGCAGCGCTACCAAATTTCAAATTCTAATACAATAACTACTCGGGAAGACAGAGCAGAGCATCTCATGAATGAAACAGCATTAAGCTTCAAGCTTGCCCAAACTCTGCCGTCAATGTTTTACACTTATTTGTCAAGCCACTCATTTCCCACAGCATTTATTCGTTCTCATCATAAATGTAACAAAAGTGTTTCTATTTTATTTTATTTTTTTCATAACCCCAAATTGAATAGGACAAAATTGTCATCGTGTTCAAAAACCCCATAATGGGAAAAACAGGATCTGGCTATAGATTTTAGTCTTCTAGAACGTGATGGATTTAACAGAGGACCACTATACCAGTTTACTCCAATGCCAAACAAACAGAAGAAAATCAAAACCCAACATAGATCTGATAACAACTAAGGAGAGGAAATGAGATTAGAAACAGGAACAGCGCGTACCGTGACTTTTGTTTCGCACGAGTGCTCGTCTTCGAGATGCGAACAAAGAGAAGCGATGTCAAAGTCTTCGTAACAATACGGGCACGGAAAATCGGGTCGGACCTCGTCCTCTACATCAAAATCATCGATTCCCAACCGATCTGAGAGCCCCAGAAAATAAGAAATCAGATTTTTCAAAAGAGAAAAATAGGTAATATTGAATTGAAATCCATACAAACCCAAGTGCGAATTTTGGTTATGATGCTGAATCGTATAATGGCGTTTGGCAACGGCAAGGCGCGAGGACCAGAAGTCAGAATCCATGGAAGGATCAAGAATGAGCTTTATTATGTATAAAAAAAATCAGATTTAATCAAATCACCTCCTCCAACTAATTAAATAATCACCCCTGAAAAAAGAAAAGAAAATCGCAGCTATTTCTATCTAACGCTTATTTGAACAAAATCCTCTCAGGGTTGTTCTAGCTGATCAGAGAGCTTCAACTCCAGAGACAAAAAGGTAGACTCTGTCTGTTCGTTTTGCTTTGTATTTTTCTTTCTTTTCCCTGATACTTTCAAATATTTTCGTTGTAGAATTGACTTTTTCTAAGGATTTTGTTTGCTCCAAGCTTCAGAAATGTCGACTGAATTTGAGCGGCTGATTGTTTTGTGGCGAGGAAAATGTGTGGTATATAGAATTGAGAGTAAATGTCGGCCATGTATTGGTTATGTATGTGTGTGCTGTATTTTTGTCGGGGAAATTTTGCCGTCTTTGGTTCTTTATTCGGACTCTTGTACACGTTTTTCATTAGGAAAAATTATGTTTTGATAATTTTTAATTTAAATTTAACTTTCATAGTTTAAAAATTTATAATGAAATTTTTACATTTTATAATTTTTAATTTAATTCTTATTTTCAAAATTATGTCAATATTTTATTAAATTTTATTCATATAATTATGTATTATCTTTATACTCTAAATATATATAATTTATGTTTACAAAGTAGATAAAAACATAAATAATAAAACAAAATTAACTTACATATATAATAAATTATTAACAAAATATAATAACAAAGATTAAATTAAAAATTATTTTAATTATAAAAACTTAATTACATATTTTTAAATTATAAAACTAAGTTAAAAATTAAATAAAATATAAAGACTAAAAGCATAATTTTTAAATGTAAATTAAGTGTAATTTTAGATATTTATTATTATATTTTTTAACAAAAATATAATAATAATATTTTTAAAGAACCTAATATAATACTCAGCTATAAAATTATTCAAACGTTTTGTTTTATTGAAACATTTCAAATAGTCCATAGGAGGTGGTTCCTCAAGCTAAATTTAACTAAGTTGCATACTATTTTGGCTAAAGGTGAGCGCCTTTATTTGCCCTGCGTGGTGCCCAGAACACGGTAAAATTCCTGAATTTGTGACCTAAGCAATATGATATTCTCCATGAGAGTTCTACAGCTTGTTAAGTCCTCTGTCTTCTCAGCAACATCATGGAAAACTTTTTAATTTGGATTCTCTCAAATTTTATTTCTCAAATTAGTTGTGTCAATTTTGTAAAGAGAGACATAAAATATAGCATAAAGTCTATAAATTTTCTCTAAATTTTATTGAGATTACATTGATTTTTTTGAAATAAAAAAGTTATTTTATATTTTAGTTTATAATTTAAAAGTCTTTTCTTATTAAAATTATCACCCATTTACTTAAATACATATTTTTTTAATTAAAAAAATTTTAAATGGAGAATATATTGATAATAAATTTTAAACTAAACTAAAGTACCTGATAACTTTTTTATTTAAGGTGAAGATTATATATATTTTAAAAATAAAAAAAATCTGTATAATTTGAACAAAACTTTAAAAAAAAGCATATATAATTTACTCTTGAATACATGAGAATGTGTAAAATCTACAATCTATATTTATCTTCAATTTCAAAAAAACAAAATTGAAAAGATCCATTGTCCAAAGTCTCATGGCGTCTCCTTCCACAATGACATCTAGATAGCCCACTTCATTTCTCACTCTGAAGACCTTCCCATGCTGCTACACCTTCAGATAATCCACTCGATAGTGATTATGGATTCTTTTGGCCATGGCATCAGTTTTCATTTCAAATGTATCCATCCAATCCTTCCTCTAGTGGACATGTCTCAGCATCTATGTTTATCTTTGAAGAAGGGTCTTTGAGGTGGATTCCATTAGATGACATTAGCATTGCCTCTCTCATCGTCTCTATATAACTCCTCCCATAAGTTTTTGCTGCTTTCCCTTATTCGCTGCAGGGCTTGGCCGAGAGCAATTCTTTGTTGTACAAGTTGTTAATCACGATATATAAATATAAATCGCATGTACGATAGTTAGAATATCGAAATTATTAGAATTAGATTATCAAAATAATACCTGCTGTAATGATGCTTGAATCAATTGTTTTTTTTTTCTAAAAACGTATTTTGAAGAACTTCTAAGTGAAAGAGATAGCAGAGAATAGAGAGAGAGAGAGAGAGAGAGAGAGAGAGGGGGGTTACAACTCAATATTCAAGACCCACAAAAGGATTAGTTTTAAATCGAAATCCTAATTACAAATAAGGTAATCAATTTAAGAATAGATTAAAAATATAGATTTATTTTTTAATGAACTTATAGACTGCTCAATTTATTAAGAATTATCCTATCACATAGTTCACTATTTAGGTAGTGTTAAATTTAAACTAACATATTTAATATTATTAAAATATAATTTATTGATTAATATAATAATTTATTACTACTAATTTACAATTAAATAAATATTCCAACAATCAAATAATTAGTAAGCACCTTAATTAGAAAATTAAAAAATAAAACAACAAATTAACACATTGAATCTAAAAAGGAAAACAAAGTTATAAATACCAACAATGTTTCAAGTTTGGATTAAAATTGAATAACAAATCAATCATATCCAAAACATATGGTTTAAGCAAATGTCAAATATATTTTCTAAGAACACAACTTAAACTCCTACTAATTCAAAATATCATAAAAAATTTTACAACACCCATATGAGTTATATGTTTCTAAAAACTCTAATAGGTATGCTTTTAATCAATGAATTTACAAGCATGACTCATAAAAGTATATTCAATCAAAGTTTGAGATTTATAATTTTTTTCTTTAACAAATAGAAATTTAATATCAAAATATTTAGTATGATTGAAAGTTCTATAATTTTGATATTTACACAAAATAAAAAGCATTGCCATAGTAAATGGTTAAGGGCCAAGATATGCTTTCAATAGCATGCGTATTAAAAATTAATTTCTTTAATAATATAGCTTGACAAGTGATTTCATGGCAAAACACATACTATTTGCCTTCATAGTTAGGGTATTTATAAGTGTTTGCTTAACACATCTTTATAAAATAATTCTTTCAAATATCATAAAGATATATTCAAAAATAAATTTAAAATCATCTAAATAATTTGAAAGTAAATTAGACTATCCAATAACTGTAAAACTATAAAATTAAAACTTTTAGGGGTGACTTTTTTATATAGATTATAGAAGTTATTATCAAAAGTTATTATTTAAAGCATGTTTATTTTATTGTTAAAACTTTTAACGATGGCTCATGAAAAAGAAAAAGGAAAAAGGGAAGGAAAAGGAAATATATTAAGAAATAAATTAGGCTTCCAAACCAGAATTTCAGCCAACACACACTCTACTTACTCCCTGTTCACGCTACGAATTATAAAGAAATCACGGCTGGACTGTTTGAGCTATTTGAACGTGAAGTCAGCTTCAAAAAGTGGAATATAAGCTGCAAACAATTGGAGAAGGGAGCTGGGAGGCTGATTATAACGAAGGGAAGAAGTATCCAAAGGAAGTGAGTTGCTTCACTAGATTTCTAGTAGTCCTACCCGAATAAAAGCTATGGCTGAACAATGAAGAACCAACGAGAAAGTTTAAGCTGTCCTTCCATAGTCGCACAGCAAGAAGAAGCAAGAAAGAGCAGCCAGAATGGTGGAGAGAGGCAAAACCTTTGAGAGAAGGAGATGTGGCCGAGAAGAAAGAGAATAAGGACACAAAAGAGGGGGCTTCGAATATGTTAACTCTCACGGCTTAAATGTAGTTTTTTTTTGGGAGAACGAAATGATGCAACCTAATATTTGCCAGAGATGAGGAGCCTATGGCAAATGGGAATGACCCTTATTTTTTGTAATTAGCCTGATAAATGAACACCTTTGGTCAGAGAAAAGGAGGGCAAGATGGGCGTCTTGTAATAAGGCACATGGGATGACAAAAATAAGTGCTTCGATCCAGTTCTTCTCACGGGTCCCGCTCCTTGCTAAGGTGCTGTTTTAACAGCAGCAATTGGAACTGTCTAGAATGAATTTGGATAATTTATATTTTATTTTTTTATTTTAACTTATATTTTTGTTTCAAATGAAATAGAACATAAAATAAAAGCAAGTCTTCCAATTGTTTACTTTAAAAAAACAAAATATTCGATATAAAAACTTTCTTTTAAAAAATCTTTGAATCTCCCAAATCGCCTGCTGCTTCCCTTCTCTTCTCACCCAATGCTTCCGCGTACGCTAGGAGTATTTGGGTAAGAGAAGAAAGGCAAGGTGAGAAGTCTACAAATTACTCTTCGGTCAAACAATTGTATTTTGTTTTTTTTTTCCCAAGAATAAAATTTTAGAAAAAGGATAAAAGGCTTGGAGAAAAGAATAAAACAAGGCACTTCGCAATTTTTTTAAATTTAACCCTAAATATTCCCTAAAATATTTCCAAACCCAAAAATTTACCTTAATCGTTCTAAAATATACTTTTTTTTAAGTGTGTCCGTACTCTAGTTTAATTTAGACTAGTCATTTTTTCTTTCTGGCTTTGCTCTTAAATCCAGATTTATAACTAAGTCCCTATCATTATCTTTTTTTTCTTCTAATTTTTTTTCTTGGCGAGTTATTACATTCCTCACCTTTTAGAAAAATTTGGTCCCCGATTTTGACTTGAGTAACAGTGTTAGGAAGCATATTAATACAACCGGCGAGTATTTGGATGTATGATCAAAATACCTACACAGATGACTTGCACATACACAGACTGCCGAAAAACTTTGGAGTAAAGGTTCAACCCACACAACCTATGCTGTAGCTAACTAATTGACCTTAGGCACATTGGTTCTTGAATAAAAAATTAGAACACGATTGCATCGTGAATCCACAAGATACTTAAATAGTGATTTGTCATTAGACCATGTTTAAAGAATTGAGCTCAAATGGATCAAGGCTTCCCAATGATATGTCCATGGTTCATATTAATAAAGAAAACATTATGATGATTGTTTCTTAAAATCAAGTCATTTTAGGTAGCCAATGAATTAGAAAACATATTGATATCCTCAAAGCACTGCCACCTATTACGGTACCAAAAATAACGGAACAGAAATGTGCAAACAACTAGAGATCTTGATGAGCCTTCAGGAGAGCAGTTTTCATTATTTAGTCATAATTATCGCGCGTAAACAAAATAACAACTAAAACTCCATGTCTCAAAAGATGACCTTCTTAGTCTT
Organism: Erythrophleum ivorense; assembly: GCA_026724425.1. Taxonomy (NCBI): domain Eukaryota; kingdom Viridiplantae; phylum Streptophyta; class Magnoliopsida; order Fabales; family Fabaceae; genus Erythrophleum; species Erythrophleum ivorense. Next base: position 64,124 of record JAIUCV010001217.1, read on the forward strand.
AACCCTACGCGGACTCCTGATCATATACATTAGGGACCCTTTACTAAAGTTAGGTGTTTGAAGTCCTTCCTCTTCAGGTATACCATTTAGAAGTAAAACTAGTTTGCCTTATTAATGAATCTCTCATCAAGAAATTTAGAACATATCAAAATGGAAATTATAGGTGATGCAGGTCCTGAATGAAAAATACCTAAGCTTGCCTTGGAAATTGAAGTTGTATTCTAAAATGCTTAGAAAATTCGAGTTGCAAACTTTTCTACGATGGTACTACGTTTGTTTAAAAGCAAACAACACTGCTAGAGTAAGGAACTTGACATTATGTTGTGTCGAACAACCAACAAATATTTCGAATTCCAAAGATAACTTAGACTGTTATAACTGGGTCCTCAAATAACAGCCTAGCGTCACCACGCAAATAACCACTGCGCAAGCAACAAGAGAGGAAAAATTTGCTCGTGCAAGAATACCTAGCATTGAATACTAAGGTTTTTGAGTTTAACACCAATACCCCAAACTAAGTCCATGCAAGGTATCGCTCTTGGCTTATTTATTTATTTATTTTAAATATTATTATAAATACAGAACTACATATGAGAAATAGGAACTCACATACTTGAAAACTAGTCCAGAAGGCTTAAATTTTCCTTTCTCATTGGGCTTTATCAGATGGAGTTCACCACTTGTCCAATTACTCTAACACCCTCAATGGGATCTTTAATTGAACCATCTAGCAAGAAGCAGTACAACCAAGTAAGTCTGTTGGAACTTGAAAATCACTGATTGGTATATTAGCATGACGCTTTCTTTATTTTAATTTATTTTATTTTTTCTAAGGTCTAACAAACCTATCTAATAGTTTTATTAGAAGTAGAGAGCAACAGAAAGCGTAACCCTTAGGGGTGTGATGCGGTCTAGCTTAAATTGCATTATATGCAAACCGACTTACTTATCTAGGGTATTGGCATATATGCTAAATCACTGAGCAAACAATATATAGATTTATGACTAAGTTATCATCATCCCATTTTGGCTTGCTGAACTAGAAACTTCTCTCCAGAACTTCTTGAATAAGAATGAAAAGCAGGAACCTAGAGGCACTCCCAGTCTAAAACCCTGACTTCCAAAACAGACCAACCTTATTATTATTCATACGTACAGTGTGACACTGTGACCTAAACAAGCAGTTTGTTGTGTATACCCACGCTCGGATGTCATCCTCATCAACCATCGCCTCAGACCTAGGAAAAAGGATGTTATCAAGCCCGACGGTCCTTGCTTGACAGCAAAATTGTATTTACCCAAGTGTGACGATCTTTTAGTAAAAGGTGAAATACTAAATAAATTATTTCCTCCTCAACAACACGTATGATTCAACTTCCCCGATTTTTGTCAACTATGCCCCTTTTCCATTCCCCAACTTAGATTTAAAGCTACTACTCGAACTACCATCCAACCTATTAAAGAATTTGCAATGCTTTTTCTCCTATTACAGCAGACGTGATGAGAAACTTAGGCCATACAAGATAATATCAAAGTCCGACATATAATAGAAATTTTCTCTCTTACTTCCGATTTGTGTGTGTGTGTGTGGAGCCATACAATAGTTTAAATACATAAATTAGAATAGAATATGCAGAGTAAACTACACTCCTAATCCTTAGGCTAGAAGTTTCATATACTTGTTTTTCTATTTTCTCTTTATTAATGTAAGATATACACAACTCATAGATTATTAAGTATTTAAAGCTTATAATGTGGTTTGGGTGTTAAAGCTTATCACTAAAAAAAAAAAAAGAAAAAAAAAAGAAAAAAAGAAAAATAATGAGCAAAATTTCAAGAGAATACAATAAAGTTCAAGAAACATAAACAACAACTCTCAAAGTCAATCAACTCTTCCCTTATTTTCCATTTCCCACATGCCTTTCTTTTTTTTTTTCTCCTTTCTTTTTCTTCTTTGTATTTTTTTCTTTTTCTTTTGATACCCCCACACCCAGATTATTTTTATCTATCATTTTTTTCTTTAATTTAGGGCATTTCTTTCTCTCTCTCTTTTTTTTTTATCATATGATTCTGTCCTCATCATTTTATTTGCATGTCTCACAAGGGACACTGACTCACATACAAATATCACATAAACTTACACAAACAGAGACTTTCAACTCAAGCACGCTTATTTCACCCACTCAACCACAATGTATCCTCTCTCATAAAAATGGGAGATCAAGTGCATTCTGTTGAAAAAGGGATATATTTATGTTTTTTTGGGCTCAGGATAAAATAATGCAAGTAAAAAGAAAAAAAATCATGCATTTTAAATGCATATATAATCATTAAAACTCAAAGGGAAACTAGTGATTTATACTGAACAAATAGCCTCATTAGGTTCAACATGTCAACAAATACCTAAATTCTTTCCACAAATTATGCACAACCTTGGATTTCACTTTAAGGAATTATAAAACAAGTTTTAGATTATTAGGTTCAAAATTAGTCACACAGTTAACAACATGTAAACTACCTAACACAAGTAATTGAACCTGTATGGCTTTATGCATAATATGTATCAAGAAGCAAGGAAAAAATAAATATTATAAGTCAACTTAATCCACTAAATAGCATGCAACCCAGCTCCCTAATCATTATCAACCAATCAAGAATTTAATCGCATCACTGATCATTGACTCAACAACATACAAAAGAAAAACCAATACAAGTCAGTCCATATATCAGAACAAAACAATTTAAAAAAAACTTCAGGGAGTTAGGGAAAATTTTGGAAATTATAGAAAAATAGAAATGAAAAATCAAGCAGAATCAGATTTCCCAAAAATTTGTATTCCCTACGCCCACACTTAAATGAGACATTATCCACAATGTCTAAAAATAAAGTACAAAGTAGAAAGGTAAAGGTTTAAGTAGTATTTGGTTCAACCAAGGGGAGGGGAGGAAAGGGGAGGGGAGGGGAGGGGTTTTAATGATATATTGTTTAGTTAATTTGGAAGGGAGGGGAGGGGAGGGGAGAGGAGGGAAGGAGTTTTAATGAAATCTTGTTTGTTTGAAAAGGAGAGGGGAGGAGAGATAAAATTAAATGAACAATTATACCTTTATAATATTAAAATTAATTTTTTTTTGTTTTTAAGATTTTTTTTAAAAAAAGACTTTTTCTTGCTTTCTATTATAAAAAATAATTTTTTTATTTCTATTCAAAAAATATTTTTTATTTTCATAAAAAATTATCTTAAATCCCATTAAAAAAATAATATCTATATTATGTTTAAAATAAAAACAAAAGTGAGGGATAATTTAGTCAAATACAACTTAAAAATTTTTTCTCCTCCAAAAACTCCCACTTTTGAAGGGGAAGGAAGAGGTACTTTGCCTCCCCTTCCCTCCAATTTTTTTATACCAAACAAAGGGAGGGAAGGCAAACCTTTCAACCAAACCATGCCTTAAAAAACTCCCTATTGTATTCTCGTCAACAAATTTTGCTCTGGGGCACAACTTTCAATCCATAGTAGGAGCTGGCTTTCATTAGTCTATAAGAATGAAACAAATAAAATCACATAAGAAAATATGAAAAAATAAAACTAAGAAAAATCTAAGATGTTGTGGTCCTTTGTTTTCTAGATCCTAAAAAGGACAAAATAAAATACAAAAACAAAATGACAACATAACTACTCTAACAAAATATGTATTTCTAAAATAGTACAGTACAAAATAGCCAAAAGTAGCATATCGTTTTTAGAATACACAGCAAAAACTAGAATATACTATCTAAATACAAAATATGAAATATATAAAATCCTAAACTAATGCTCAAAAGTCATGCTCCTAATCAGTGGCATCTAGGCCTATCTCATCCTTAGGCTGGTTTGGTGGTAGCTTAGGTCCCTTACTGGATGGATAAGGAATGTCACCCCATCCAGATGTATCGATATGTGAATGGTGACCGATGTCCTCGACTGCATCCATGAGGAGGGTAATGGTTTAGAAAACTCCCTCTACTTCTGCATGTCTACACAGCTCTGTGATCAGCGAAGGATACCAAAGTCCTTCCTTCCTTCCCTCCTTGGGCTGGTCTAAGGATATTTTGATGTGTGAGTAGCCCTACATCCGTCCTCATCCCACTCATGATCGCATATAAAAGCAGGGAACATTCCCTAGTCACTTACGTCACATGTGTGCTGGGAATGAGACGGGCGAAGAGGAAGTAGTACCAGACTCGGCATTCCTTCTTCAGTAATGCCATCGAGAAATCGATAGGCTCCTCTAAGGAACATCGCCAGTTCTCCTATCTACTGGGGCACAAAGCTCGTCTGATCCCTTCAAAATGCTGTATCTCTTGGTAAAAACTCAACGTGCTTGTCATCAACCACAATCGGAGTGTGCATGATCTTATTGATCGTGGCATGATCAAATGGGACTAGGTAAGAGCACCCAAAACAGCATCCTTCTGCATGATCCGGGACATTCGCGTAGAATTCTCGGACTTACGGAAGTACAGCTGGTTGTGGCTGCCTAGAGGATCTCTGCCATCCTAGTATGCTCATTAAGTTGGATATGCTGCATTGATCTTGGGGCGTCAAATCGAATCCTCTCTCCTGAACCACATTCTTGCCATTGATCACTGTAAGAAATCTCCCCTGGGCCTGAAGAGATGAAAATTTCGTAAAATTCATTAGACTTCTTGCAGCCTATTTCTCTTCGGATCCATCAAGTATCTGCAAAGTCTATTTAAAACATACATCCTAGGTCAGAGTAATTAGAATGCCACAAGAATATACACTATGAAAACAAAGATATCTAGTGAAATTCCTAAAAATGAAAACTAAAATCTATTCACCTAAATAGGAAAATATGCTAACCATGTTGGAAATTTGAAAAATAAAATTTTTGAAAAGTTTTTAAAATTTCCCCTAAATTTCCAATATTTGCAAACTGGCCCTTAAAATTTTCAAATTTTTATAAATACCCTAAAATTTTTAAAATTATCAAATTTGAACCGAACTGTTCAAAATTACATTCTAACCCATTATCTTTTCCAAAGTCACATAATTTCCCAATATCCCTAATTTCCTTTCAATCTAGTCCCCACAGATTCAAAATCTTTTCAAACCAACCCCTACTAATATTTCAGTCAAAATCAATTCGACTGAATCATTCCTAAATTAGTAACAGCCTCTATAGTGTGTAGTACTTTAAGAAATTACCTAAAAATGAACCTAAATAATTAAAAAATGGACTCTCCCTCACGACCCGCGACAAAACCTTGATGATTTGGCTTCAATTAGTTAAATCTCTTTTGAAAGGCTCAAGGGAGTGTTTAATTGGTGGAAAACTAATGGAAAGGGCCACAAGTTACTCTGATGGTAGGTTGAAACAAAGAAAACCAGAGAAAAATGGGTTAGGAGATATAAAAATGAAGTGAAAAGCCTTTGGGTAAGCCTTAAAATGCACGTATCACAGCTGCGCTAGGTATTGTCACAGCTGTAATGAACCCTAAAATTCAAATTCAAGAAATGGATGATCACAGCTGTGATAGAGCTTATTTTCAAAATTTAAAATTTCAAAAATAAAACTAATATTTATTTTCTTTTCTTAATTTTCTGATTTTTTAGAAATTTTAAAATTCCTAAAACTTAAAAATTAATTCTATAAATTTTAAAAATTAAAATTTATTAAACTAGAAAATAGAAAAAGTTTATTTGATTTTCTACTTTTCTAATTTTTATGCTTTTTTAATTTTATATTTTTATTAATGCTAAAACTTAAACTAGAAATATTTTAAAAACTAAAACAACTCCTATAATAAAAGCAGCAAATTCTTTTACTACTCTAAAAATTAAAAATAAAAATTTCTGATACCTAAAATTTTTTCTTAAAGTCCAAAAATAACCTAAAATTTATTCTAAAAATTTTAAAACCTATTATATAGACATGATTACTCAAATTGCTAAAAATTAACAGGGATAACTAGGTATCATAACTAGCTAATCTTAAAGTAATTTATACATGCCAATATTAACACTACAAGAGGCGTGTTTTAGTGGTGGACGACGGACGTTTTCCAGCAATTTTTAAAAACTACCAAAAAAAAAATCTCTTGTGATTTTTTCAATAGTTTTGTAACCTTTGATAATTTAAACATTTATGGGAGATTCTATTTCAATTGGTGACAATTTTGGAACCACTGGACAATTTTAGGCACTAAACACCTCTTCCATCTTCATTTTTTGTTCACAATTTTAGCTTCCCTCTTTCTCCGTGTTTTCCCTTCTCCTAAAAAACCTTCACTATCTTTCTTTTCCTCTACCTCTCTCTTCTACAAATGTGATCAAAAGAGATGCTCTCTATCATATCCCCTATTTTCTAAATTCTGATTCACCAAAAGAAAGGTGAATAATTATGGTAGTGAGATACTAGAAGTATAGACAAGATGAAAGAAAAGAGTAGAAAGAATGAAAACAAAGCCAAAGCGCTTACTAGTAACAAAACAGTAATTTTGAGTAAAATTTTAGAAATCTAGAAGAAAGAGTTTTAAATACCAAAATCAAAGTTATTAGGATTTTTAGAGGTCTTAGAAGTCATAGGGACTGTCAAAATGGTTTAAATCCTTACAGTGTACGATTTAGAATATTAGTTGATTATAATTTTGACTAGACTTTTCGAGATGGTTTTAAATCTCAAAAATTTCAAAGTAAAAGTTTATAATGAAGTAGAGAGTCTCAATTTTCACATGGGATTGATAGCTTTCAAAAAAGATTTAAAATGAGTTCAAATGGAAGGGTCAAAATTCAGGGACATAAAGAAAATTTTTAGAATTGTTGATAATAAAATATTGTTTATAATAATGCATGTTTTCATCCATTTCTTTATTCCACCGGCTTGCATAAGATTTTTAGCATTTTGAATCTCCTTCGATGGCATCCATGGAAAGAGGAAGAGAAAGAAATAAAGAGCATGAATTTTAAGATATTTCTACACACTTTTTGCTTATCTCTCAATTAGAAAGATTTATCTACTCATTAAGATCTCTCTTTCTATGGTATTAATTTTTAAAGAGGAGGACTTTGAAGTTTTCTAAGGGAGGATAACAAGTTCTTTTCTAGAAACTAATTGGCATAAATTGAAAAACTTCAATAGAGGATCATTTTGAGGTAAGAATTAATCGGTAGAAGTTTTAGATTTTGAACCTTAGAGCTCAAAGTGCCTTTCGTAGAGAGAGAAAGTGTAACACCATAATTTTCTAGCTTGTCTTATGCTATTCTCATGCCTTAAACCATACATTTCATGAAGGAGCAAGAAAAATGGCATTAAAATAATAAATTTCTTTGCGTTGCGTAGCATATAAATTTGTCATTCAGTATCCCATGGACCATGTGAGCTTATATATCATATATTCATATTTAATTACATAGATACAACTTAATTTCATCACCAAAAGTGACCTAGAACTCATGCAAATGAAAGAGACACACAAAATACCATAGTGTAGCCTCGGCTAGATTTCCATGGTTTCTGTCATAAACTTTGAAAAATCATAACTAATTCTAGAAAAATCAAAATCTGCCATGCTATAGCTTCTTGGAAAGCTCTGAGTGTTCATTTACACTAAAAATAATTTCAAGTCATGAACATAGCATTTGGACCACATTTGACATCAGAAAAAGTACAAAAGTCTGACTGGCTACTGGTATTGATATAGATTTCTGCTATAAATTTTAAAAATGTCCAATTAATTCCACAAAAATATAATCCATGCAAATGATACCAATTTGGAAAGCTACGGATGTTAGCTAGAAGAAAAAAATAACTTCAAACCAGTCCAGGTACGTCCAAGTCTTGGAAACTAATCAAAAAATAACACAGGTCTGACTGAATGCCTGATACTAGATAGAAATTTCAAAAATTTATATCTCCCTCTCTTGACATCCAAATGAGGTTCTTCTAATGGGCACAACTCACTGGGAAGGTACAAATTTTCCATATAAAATTTTATGGCAATTAGACATCATTTGCCCTATAAGTGATAGAGTTTCATTTTGGACCAGAATAAACAGTACACTGAACCAAAACCAAAAAAATTTTCATATTTAAAAATTCATCAAATATTCCATAGAACTCCAAAAATTATGCACTTTATCTTTCCAAAAAGCTCTCAATGAGTTCTAGATGTATGCCAAATTTCAGATAAAAAAGAGCTCATTTGGATAAAAAGTTGTATACCTCACCAATCTAGTTAATTTTGCTCCATATGAGATAGCAAATGTATCCAAATGGCATCCTTTGATGTTTGCCACCTCTTGGGTAAGTTTAAAAGTATGAATATGACTTGTATAAACTGCCCAAGTGGTTCCAAATCTCATGCATTTTAATTTGACCATTCCACTTCCATTAATACATTGATACACCAAGCCATCACGAAGCCAAAATTTCCATTTCTATTGATTTCATACCACATATAGTCTATACAAGAGTCATACATCATTTTACATTCATACATGAGCTTATATATAAAAAATAATATATACAAAGTCACTTTGCTATTCATATGGCCATAAATAAGCAAATTCTATGTAATATGTTGTCATTCTCTTATCTTCTAAGTTATTGGCTCCCATTACCTTGTCCACTTAGTCCACCTAGCATGTTAAAACATTAGAGAGGAGGGAATGAGATTCAAAAAATCCTAATAGCTCATCTTCCTTTCAATCATATATAAAATATGCAAACCAAATCTTACAAATACATGCATGGGCATATTGTATAACATGAACATTCGAAAAGTAATCTTGACAGATGAATAAGTCATACAAGGCATCCATAGGCTTGCTAAGTAAGTGGATTAGCCTCACCCATTCATTTGTGGATTTTGGACTTTCCTCACCCATTTTCTCAAGAAGGTTTTAGCTCAACATCACTCATGGGAAACACTTTACTTTGTCTCAACCATCTCTAAGGGTTCTTGGTTCATTCTCACCATAGTTAAGAGTTATTGGCTTATCCACACTCAAGCAAACCCAAGCAAACCCAAGTAAACATAATAAACATCATTTGATAACATAATGCATCATCATGGTACCTTAGAATAAGAGTTCATATTAGAACACTTTTCATAGCTTAAAATATACATACATGCATTCAAAGACAAGCCAAGCATACATTTATGTATGAGAAAAGGAGGAGTGAGCTATCTTGGATGCAAATACATGCTTTTCTTCTTGAATTTGCTCTCCTTTCTTTAGCCTCACATACACAAAGATGTGATATTGATTTCTCTTGGCCTAAACACAATTTATGGAAGCCAATTAGGTTTATAGAATTAATTCTAAGGGCACACATTGTAACACCATAACTTCTAACTCATTTGATGCCATTTATAAGCTTTGTATTATCAATCCCACAAGATCATATGAAAAGGGGATGAAAATAATAAACTTTTTTTCCTAGTGCGCTATGTAAAAAAATTCAATTTGGTGTCACGTGAACTGTGTGAGCTCATACTATACTTCCTCATATTTAATTTCATTATTACAACTCATTTGTATCACAAAAACATGCCTACAACCCATGGAAACCGAAATGAAGCTCAAAATAAAAAGCACATTTTCGGCCAGATTTGCTCCATTTTCTGACCCAATTTTGGAAAATCATAACTAAATCTACAAAATTCGAAATCATGCAATATTCATCATTATGGAAACCTTAGGATGTCTAATTCACACTAAAAATATGCCCAGGTCATAAAATTCATCACACAGGACGTTTGATATCCAAAAAACTACAGAGTCGCTGGCTGCCTGGGCTGTTGTTCAGTTTACTGATACAAAATTTTGAAATTCATAACTAATTCTATAAAAATCGAAATCACACACATTCAGTCATTCTGGAAAGCTACAAATGTTAACTTGATAGTAAAAATAATTCCAGAATGAAAAAGATACGTTTAGTTAGTTGGACCCTATGGAACAGTAACCAGACTCACGGGGCACTATTAATACTAACAGTTAACTTCAAACATGCATAACTCATTGCTCAGACCTCCAAATGAGGCAATCTTTATGGCCACAGAAATTTTATGACCTCTAGTTTATGCATGTAAAATTTAATAAGTATTGGAAATCATTTGGCCATCGGGTGACACAGAATTCAAAACTACCAGTATGAACAGTACCCATACCAGAATCCATGAAAAATCTCAACTTTGAAAATTCATCAAATATTCTCTAGGTCTCCGAAAATTATGATCTTTAGCTTTCCAAAAATATCTTAATGAGATCTAATTGCATGCCAAGTTTCAGAGCAAGACTAACTCATTTGGCCAAACAATGGCATAGAATTCCATTATGGTCAATTTTGGCTCCATATTGGGTACCAAAATTGCCAAATGGATTTTCCCTTAGTCTTGGCACCTTTTGGGCAAGTTTAAAAGCATATTTAAGACTTTTGGGAGCTGCCCAAACGGTCACAAACCATTTGCATCTCATTTTGGCCTTCTCACCCTCACTCATACACATTACACCAAGCTTTTCTTAATTGCATACATTGGCATAAACACTCACTTTATGATCTAGAATACATACACCATACTCATTCATTTATCTATCACGTAATAATATTTTTACATTTGTCAAAAGGGTCATAGACTAGTTACAATTATAATATACATCATGAAGTCTCATTGAGTCAAAAACACAAAAATCAAGCATAAGGGTGGCCATCTTCTTCCTTCAATGTGATTGACTCCCATTGCCATGTCCATTTGGTCCACCTAGCATATTAGGATATTTAAGAGGAGGGAGTGAGATTCAAGAATCTCAATAGCTCATCTCCCATTCCATCACACATAATATGTGCAAGCAAGTTCTATGAATGCATGTGTGAAAAAAATAGAAGTCATGAACATTTAAAATCAAGCTTGGCATAGAAACACATCATACAAGGCATTCAAGAGCTCACCAAGTATTTGGATTGGCCTCACACTTCTCTCCATGGTATTTGGACTTGCCTCACCCATTCTTTGAAATCTTTAGAGTCAACCACACTCTTTGGGAGTCCACTTTGCTTTTGGTAGACTCTTTACTTTGTCTCAACCAGGCTCAAGGGTTTTTGGCTCATCCTCACCATGGGGAAGAGTTCTTGGCCTCTCCATACTCAAGTAAGCTCAATCACACATCATATGTTCATTTGAAAGCATAATGTGGTATCAAGAGTCATGGTATATAAGAGCATGCTAGCATACTTTTCATAGCTAAAAATACACATACACACATCATGAAACAAGCTAAACACACATCCATGCATGAGAGAAGGTGGAGAGAGCTACCTTGCACAAATTCATATACTTTTTTCTTAGCTTTTAAGCCTCCTCTTTTAGCCACGTACCCACAAGTTGATGGAAATAGTGTCTCTTGGCCTAGACACAAATTATGGGAGCCAATTAAGTTCATGAAACAATGTCTAGGGCCATGCAACTTGCTTAAACCCTAGATTACTCTACAACCTCCATTATGGTCCATATTGGCACCTAATGAAGCAACACCCCTCAAATAATTTCTAGGCCTCATTCTTTATTCTCAAATATGATTCTTGACTCCTTTTAAGCCTCTTGGAGTCATCACATCATTAAAACAAAGGGCCTAACATCATGTTACTTCCTTAGGTCATAATATGGAACCTAAAGCACTAACTCATTCTCTAAGCTTCCTAAATTTTTTCCAAGGTTTCCTCTCACATTCATTCATCATATATGACTCAAAAATGGGTTTGAAACAATTTAAAACTCTCCCTAACTATGCCATCCCTACTTGGCCGAAACTTAGAGCATAAATGGGATTTCATGGCTTTTTGATTTTTCCTTGATGGGAGAACCATTTAGGGAGGTTGTTAAGAGTTGTAGGAGGTCAAGGAAACACTTAAATAGCCAAGAGAACTCATAGATTAAATCAGTTTTTACAATCCCCTTAAATGCTCTGCACTTTTCTAACTTTTAGGTTCATGACTTTCCATGGGGTTTTGTTCATTTTCATGGAGGAAGAGGCATATGGGGGATCTCTTAGGGATCTTAGGAACTCAAGCAAACACTCATCTAAGCTAGGGAATTCATGGATCAAAACAGATTTCACAATGTCTCCATGAATCCCTCACTTTTCTATCTTGTGTTTTCATGCTTCTTTCTTTGATTTCTTTGCACCTACTTGCTTCTCACACTCCAAAATCTATGAATCTCCCTTGCTAGGACCAGAATTCATCTCCCTTTGATTGGGCTCTATATGGGACGAAATTATCACAAGGAGGAGAAGGGAAGAAGAAGCATGGAAGACAACAAGTTACCTTGATTTCCTAGCTTTTCTCAAGTGCTCTTCCAAGTGATAAGTTCCTCTCCTTCAAATTCTGTTATTCCTCCTCTGGACCAGACTCAAAACATCACCAAATCCATCAATGAAACCATAGAAATGAAGAGGAGAATGAGAGGAACAAGTTTACTCAAGAGAAGAGCATAAAATTCCACACTTTTCTTACCTTTTCCTTGCTTTTTCTCTCTTCAAAATCTCCTCTCCTTGTGCGCCCAAGAGAGCTGGCGTCCTTCTCTATTTTTGGGGCAGAAACAAATTGTGGAAGTGAGGAGCTACTGGAACGTGGATAAGAAGGAGCTAAAAGTCACTTTATGCAACTTTTTACTTTTGCATTTTAGTCCCTTTTCTTGGCCTTTTCATTTTAGACTCATATCAACTCCTTTTTGAAATTTGTCTTTTCCATCATATTCCTTACGCTCCTAATCATAAGAATTGCCTTTGGAATCACTCAAAAAGGATCTAAAACTATTCCAAACTATTTAGTCAAAGTTTTAGTCAACCTTTGTCGAAATCGCTCACGGGAGGGGTTTCAATTGTTCTAGGGGTTCCCATGGTTTTCAGGGCCTCTGAAAACCCTGGAAAGCTCAAAATTTTCATTTAAAAAACTCTCCTGTGAGTTTTCAAAATTTTCCAAAAATTACAAAAATACCCTTACTTTCTTCAGCAAATTTTCTGAGCTCTTTTGGCTTTGGTTTTTGGGCATCTCAAATCTCAAATCCTCATTTTCTAATATTTAAAATTTTATTATAATTTTAGTTGGCCCCAATTCCTTCTATTTTGGAGAATTCCTTTTATATTTGACCCATTTCTAACGTTTACGGAGAAACTGAACATTGCGTTTCTCACGTTTACAGAGGGACCAGATGTTACACACATCTTCCTTAAACACTAATTTGGTCTATTAACCCCTTTATGATTGCAAGAAAGCACCTAATAAATCAACACCCATTAAATAAGTTCTAGGCTCCATTCTTTCCTTTCATTTATGATTCTTGACTCCTTTTAAGCCTCTTGGAGTTATCATACAATTAAAATAAAGAGCCTAACTACATGTTGCTTTCTTAGGTCATATTATAGAACTTAAGACACCAATTCATTCTTTAAGCCTCCTAAAATTTTTCCAAAGTTTCCCCTCATTTTCATTCATCATATATGACTCAAAAATGAGTTTAGAAAAATTTAAAACTCTCCCTAGATATGCTAACCCTTCTAGGCCGAGACTAGGTTCCAATTTGGTATCCATGGACTTTGCTTTGTTTTCTTGATGGAGGATGGACATGGGGAGACTTCTAGGGATCTTAAGAGCTCATTTAAACACTTATTTAGGCTTAGGAATTAAGGTATCAAATTAGATTTTACAAGGAACACTTGAAACCCTAGATTTGCTATCTTAAATTTCCATGGTTCTTTTGTTGTTTTCTTTGTATATTCTTATTCTTCTCCCTTAAATTCCTAAGATTTAACCTTGTTTTAGTTGAAAACTCAACTCTCTAGGGCTGGCCATATGTAGGTCAAAATACTAACAAGAGAAGGGATGAGGAAGATCAAGTGAAGAAATAGCAAAATACCTTAATTTCCTTAGTTTTCCTTACTTGTTTTTCACCTTCCTTGGCTTCCTCACCTCAATTTCAAAATTTTCCCTCTGTTCTTCCCTCAAAACAGATCCATAAACTTCAATATAATCATAGGAAAGAAAAGGAAATGAAGGAGAAGAGGTTTGCTAAAGAGAAAGCATGAAAAATAACCAAAAATCTATACCTTTTACCTTGGATTTCTTCTTCTCTTCCTCTCTCTCTTGTGCGCCTCACTCCTTAGGGTTTTTCTCTAGTTTAGGGTAGAAACATATGTGGCTAAGTGAGTGGAGAAGTGGGGCACCCTATATATATAGGTGGGAGAAATAAAGACTTTTTAAAATTTTTCATTTTGTCCTTTGTTCTTGGCATTTTTGTTTCTAATCCGTTTTATCTCCTTTTTTAGAATCATCTTTTTCATTATAAAATTTAGGTTCCTAATTTATTAAAATGCTTTTGGAATCACTTAAATCGAAGCTAAAACCTTCTCAAATGAATCCGTTAAAGTTCAAGTCTGCCATCATTAGAAAACGTCCACTAGAGAGGTTTTAATTGTCCCAAGGCTTCCTATGATTTTCAGGGCTTTTAAGAACCTCAAAGAACTCAAAACTTTCATTTAAAAGCCCTCCTATGTGAATTCTAAAATTTGCTCAAAATTACGAAAATACCATTACATTTCGTAAATTTTTCGTTTAATTTCGTTTCTTCATTTTAACTCTATTTTTCTTTCTATCTGAGCTTGAGATTCTCATTTTTAAGAGTCTAAAATGCTACTTAAATTTTTTGGGACCTTAATTAATTCATTTCAGGGGACTTACTTTGAAAATGCACATATTTCTTGTGACAACCCTACCTTCTAATCATTGTAATTATGGTTAAATACAAGATTATTAGTTAATGATCAAGGTTTGAGGTCATTATATTTTACCACATTACGAAAATGTGAGGGAATTTGAACCTTGATATTAGGATCATCACCATGCCACCTTAACAAAAATAAAATGTGCATAAAAGAAATCTTACTACCATAAGAGGCTCATGATTTAATCATCCATTAGTTTCAACACTCAATAACCTCCCGACTTGTACTCTTAAATCATTCCCCAAATTTCATCGTCGCGGCGAGTTGGACCTTCGCCGCGGCCAACCTATGTGGCGCCGCGGCGGAAATGCTTCCTGGAACTTCTACTCGACTCCCAGAATTCTCTCCTCGGCGCAATATATTCGCGCCGCGGCGAGTTTTGCTTCTGTCCAACACTAATTTTAATTTTTCGACTCGCGCCGCGACAGAAAACACTGAGCCGCGGCGGGTTTTGGTTCTGTTACCCCCTGGGTGAATTTTTCGCTTCGCGCCTCGGCGAGGTTCGTTGCGCCGCGGCGCCTTTTGGCTCTGTCTCTACTTTGGCCGCGGCAAAGCCTTCTTGGCCGCGGCGGGATTCCCTTCTGTGACCATTTTACCCGAATTTCGCCCTCTACACTCCAATTCTCACCTTAGCAATACTCTAGGTCCACCTACCCTTGTTTTAAGTGATCCTAATAGTGTTTATCTACCATATTTACTCATCAATCCATCCATTACCATTGTGAAACTCAAATGTCACTTCCTACTTGTTCCACTAACTCATACCAACAAATTCATAAATAAGTGGCAGCAAGATCACATACATTATCAGCAATTTACATCCCATACAAATTTCATAAAGATTCCATTCAACAATAGCTTACTTCTAAGGCATCATATGACTACAATCCTCATATGGTAATCCATATCATAATTCCAGCAAAACCACATACATATATATAATGTTATAAGTTCATACATTGATATTCCACTATGATGTACTCTAAATCCTTAACGGTTACATTTCAATCAAGCAAAATATAAACGCCTACACTTGGCAATATGATTACATGATGATGCTAGGTAACTAATAACAAAAATTGCATCTATCATATTCTACTCAAACCAAGTGTAGCTCCCCACACCCGGCCTCAGCTCATGGATGTTCATCCACTTGCTTACCCTTATCCTTACCCGAGGAACTTTCACCTGAAATGTTAATCCCATAAAACGGGGTGAGATATGAATCTCAGTAACCAAGGAAAGTCCATTATATATTCAGTTTAATTACCATATATGCGTAAATCAAAATCAACATCAGAATCATATCCATTATAACAGCAAATGAAACAATTAGGCTATCATGATTACTATCCCATACTAGCAATCATATTATCACATGTTAAAGGCCATTAACACCGGAGAGGCCCGTCCACGGCACCTACTCCTCATTGAGCACAACCGGGGCTCAGTGCATCTGGGGTTTGATCATAACCCGGTGCTTGATCATAGCACATGCACGGGTGGCAGCCGCACCACAGCTCCACCATGGACTCACAAGGTCCAATACAATATAACAGATAGCCAATCAATTCATTCAACATTTTCAATCAATCATATACTGCATCATATGAAACTAAATCAAATATATACATGGAATTGACATAAACCCGGTTACCTCACTTGTAGACACTTGTAACAATCACCAATGGTGCAGAATTCCTCCTATAACCATAACATCACATAATTACTACTCTAATTCATCATTAATGATCATAATCAGTACCCAAGGAATTTAAAATACCAATGACTACCCAAGAATCATTTACCCAGCCACAACAAGTCCCAATTTCGGATTTAAGTTTCCTCCACCAGAAAACTCAATATTCCACCCAAAATCCTAAGCAAATTCGTACATAATTAATACCCATTTTATAAATTAGCTATGGGGGTCTCAAATTAACCATTAAAGCATCAAAATGGAGGGTTTAAACTCACCCAAAGTCAGTCCTAATCCCAACCTACGAATTTCATCAAGAAAACCCCCAAACACTTACATTTTAGATTTTGGGTAGGATGAAAATGCTCCAAATGAAAAACTAATCGGACCAAATTAAGGAGGAAGATGAGAGGATTAAGTTGTATAACTATTACCTTGGCTGAATCTTGCTCTAAGTGTGAGAAAATGTAGAATTTTGGTCCCAAACCCTAGCCTCCTTCTCCACCTCCGATTTTGCCTCTTGAATCTTATGTTTCAGCAAGTGAGTAAGTGGGTGGGGTATTAGGGTTTAAGTTGGGTCAAGTATGGGTCATGGGCTGCTCCAAGATCCATCTCCACTTGGGCTTCAGATTTTAGCTTATTGGGCCAGTCTTTGGAGTGTTGGGCTGCAGAATTTTGTTGGGCCATTTTTATGCATTTGGGTTGCTGAAGTTTAATTGAGTTTGGGCCAAGTTTGAAGAGCTCAAGAGTTTTAGGTCTGCACAAAGATTATTGGGCCACTTAGAAGAGTCTATACAAGATAAATCTTGGGCCTCCATCCCACTAAATTATGTTAGGTCTGCACATAATCCATTGGGCCTCTATTAACCTCTTCTCATGATCTATTAATTTAGGCCTAGATAGAATTTCTATCCCAATTAAATCTCAAACCCATATTAATAATTTATCTCTCTAAAGTCTCCATTCACTTAACTTGCCCAATGAGCCCATATTAATTACTCTTAATTAATTCTAATCCATGATTAATACCTTAATTAATTATGGGGTGTTACATTTCTATTGTTTAACGAAAATTGGATATTACAAAAAAAGGCTCTTCTCCTTGCTTTCAACACTTTAATAATAGTATAGAGCATGTAGAATTAGAGTATCACATGAATTTAGCAAGAAATTGGCAAGTTTGGAACCAAAAATGGTCAAAACAAGCCCATATTGATTCCAAAAATATATCTCTGCTTATGAAGGCCTTAATGGATGAATTTTGGGTATAAAACTTGGTCAACATTTAGGGAACATCCTCTAGTTTTATACGAGTCAAAGTTTGTAATTTTTAAGTTAGTATAAAATATTTTATGAATTTTCAAATTTGCCTTAGTAAAATTATCTTGAATCAATTTTGGTCTTTGGTATAGCCACAATTTTCATGTTCTTTGAGAGACCAATGGATTCATTTTAACTTGAAGTTTTTACAGTTACTAGGGCACATCAAGAGCTTTCCAATAAGTCTTAGTTTTTCCAATTTGGACACTCCTTATTAAAACTATAAATTTTCAAAATTAGCATTAGAAAATTATTTTACAATAGGAACCAGCCACTGTTTTGCCATTTTTAAGGGGACTATATGAGTTCAATTAAATCTGAGATTTTTATAATAGAACGTACATATTACAAGCTTTCCGAAAAGATATTATTTGCCTAATTTAAAGGTTCCTAGCCAAAGTTATACAATTTTAAAGCTAAGCCATAATATGTAATATATAGAGTGCTTGAGAGGCATATAAGCAAGTTAGTTTAGATATACATTGGTTACTTATTTTTCATATTTAATATGATATTTTAGGTATGTGGAGATGGCTAGAGTGATTGTTGGGCAAGAAGATAAAGAAGTGAAAAATTAAGCTAACAAAGATCAAGTAAAAGAGATAAATGAAGAGAGTTAAATAAGGCAAGAGGTAAAGTAAGAAGTTTAGGATCAGCGCTCGATCTCCTAGGTAGCTATCTCTCCCTATCTTACATGCATTTAAGTGTTTAAATGAGTTGAGATGCTTGCATATATAGTTGCTTGATGTATTCATGAACTATGTTTTGTTATGGCTTGTATTATAAGTTTTATGCTTATGCCTTTTATGTTTTTGATTTCTAGCTCCTTATGGTAACGAATTGAGTGCAACAACTTTTTCTTGACCTAGAAATGAGTTTAGTTGAGCCCAACTAGTTTGTTCTCGACTCCTAGCTTCTTATGGCAGGAATTGAGTGCAATAGCTCTTATTTAACCCAGAGTTGAGTTTAATTGAGTCTAGCTAGTATGTTTTGATGCCATATTTAATGAGAATTGAGTTTTTAAACTAAAAGTTATGTTTGAGTTACATGATACATATGAATCACATGTTTGCACTACATGTATTGCATTTCCTCATGACATTCTTATATGTAATGATATGGTTAAGATTTGCTATAGAGATTCTCTTAAATCTCACCTATATTTATATTCTTCCCACTAACCAGTGCCAGGTGGAAGTACTGGTATCTATAAAGAAAAGGAAACATCATGATGTCTGAAATAGAAACATTATGGATTATATATGCATTTGATTTTTTTGTATTATTATAATGAATTTATATGTTAAGTTGATTCCTTAATGATGTAAAATATGAACTAGTATGTTGTTGAATAGTGATGTAACCTCAATTAAGTTTGTGTAGTATAAGATGAAGATGTATGTTGTAACATTTGGTTCTTTCGTAAATGAGAGAAACGTAATGTCTGATTTCCCTGTAAACGTATGAAACGTACAAGATATAAAAGGAAGTCTCTTAAATAGAATGATTTCCAATAAAATTAGAGCCATAATATAAACCTTAAATAATGATGATCTAATGCCATAGGTGCCCAAAAAACAGAGCTAGAATAAGTGAAGAAAGTTGGCGAAAATGAAGTTGCATTTTCGTAATTATGAGCAATTTTTAGAAAACTCAAAGGAGAAATTTTAAAATGGAAAAAAATGAGTTTTTTGAGGTTCTCAAAGGCCTTAAAAATCATAGGAATCCTTAAAATGATTCAAACCCCTCCGGTTGATATTTTATAATGTCGGTTGACTCAAACTTTGATCGGTTCATTCAAAAAGGTTTAAGATCCAATTTAAGTGATTCCAAAGATATTTTATAAGTTAGAGAACCTAAATTTTATGATGAAAAAGATTATTCTAAAAAATGAGTTCAAATGAGTGTAAAATGAAAGAGCCAAGGAAAGGGACATGGATGGGATTTTTAAAAAAGAATTTTTAAGAAACATGGCCTTATATGTGTCGTCCTCTTTCCCTCCCTCACTTAACTGACATTTGCTCTGCCTAAAATCAAAGAAGAGACCAGCTCTAAGAGGCATCCAAGAAGAGAGCAAAAAAGGAAGGAAAGACTTGTAGAAATAGAAAGGTAAGGAATTAAAGCTTTTTCCATGCTTCTTCCTTTAGTAAAGTTGTTCTCCTCTTTCTCCTTTTCATTCCCATGGTTTTAATGGCTCATATGGGACTGGTTTTGGCTGGTCCAGAGAAGAGAGCTTAGAATCTCAAGGAGAAGCTTGAAGTAATGGAGAGAACTTTTGAAAAAGCATTGAAGCAAGGTAAATCCCTTAGCCTTTCATGCTTCTCTTCTTGCCCTTCCTCTATGTGAATTTCATGCAACCTAAAGCCCATCCAAAGGGAGTTAAATTCTGACCATATCAAGGGTAGAACAAGTGAATTGTGGGAATTTAGAATAAGCAAGTGGAATAAAAAAGAAAAGCAAGAAATTCAAGTTGGCACAACTTGGGGTTTTGAAATAAATGATAAAATATTATTTTTTCTAGAGATATTCTAGCTTATGTAAGACATGGTATGAGTCCCTTAGACCTCTAGGAAGCTATATGTGAGCCATTCCCTTGAAGAAAATGAAGATAACTCCATGGGCCATAAAACATGTGCATGTTTCGGCTTAAGCAAGTCTAGCCACCTAGGGAGAGTTTTAAATTATTCTAAGGTTAGAATGGGACTAAAGATAATAAGAGAACATCAAAGGAAGCCTTAGAAAAAATTTAAAAGTCTTGGAATGTGAGATGGTGGTGTAGGCTCTATAATGAGACATTAAAAAGTAACTTAGAGCTAGACTCCTTAAAATAAATATGTGATGACTCCAAGAAGTCTAAAGGGAGTTAAGAGACCTATCATGAATGAGAAATGAGAGCCAAGATCATGAATTTCAAGAGTTACCTCATTGTGTCTTGTATGGAAGCATAATGGAACCATATGAGAAAGTAGCTTTACATAGAGCTTGCATAAGGCTAAAGCTTGTTCCCATGTGTGATTCATGTCTCATTTGATGTGTCTAGTTGCAAGGCTTGGTCGAGATGAAGGAGAAGGATCTTAAGAGAAAAGTATGTGCATTTGCTCTAAGATAGCTCTTTAACCTTTTTCTTATGTATTCTTAGGTGTTTTATTGTCTTTGGATGTGTATATATGTGTTTATGCCATGAGAAATATTTCTAGCTATTTCCTACATGCTATGTTCTTAAAATGTGTTTTATGAATATGTTTTGGGTTGAATAGGTATGGTGATGCCAAAAGTCCCTTAATAAGGATGAGGATGAGCCAAAAATCTCTTGAAATAGGTGAGGCAAATCCCAAAGTACCAAAAAAAAAGGGGTGAGGCTTAACCAATAGCCTTTAGAGTCTATGTATGTAGGAGTTTCTTGAACATGGGAAATGCTATGTATACGTCCACTAGTAGCTTGAAAGCCACGTATGCATTCTTTGATTTGTAAATGTATCCATTATATATGTTTGAAAGGGTTAAAAGCTATTAAAATTCTTTGAATCTTACTCCTCCCCCTTCATATGCTTGTTCATGTCTAGGTGAGCCAAGAAGTCCAAAGAAAGGAGACTAAATGCCTTAGAGCATGATTTTTAATAAGAAAGTAGAAAAATAGGCAATTTGATAGCATATTGATGTCAAGAAATATATCCATATGATGTATATGAGATGTAACCATTTGAGCAAGATTAAATATATATAATTATAATGTATGTATGAATCTTGAAGCCAAATGTATGGAAATATGAAAATTTGCTACCCTTGTGCTAGTATTTGCTTGTGTATGAATGCAAGTGGCATGGTGAGTTTAAGCTTTATGATAGTTTAGACCATTTGGTATGCTTTTCTAGGTTGTATTTATACTATAGGACGCACTCAAGATGCTATGGAATAAGAGGAAGGTCAAATGGTGCCTCATGAACCCACTTTGATCATCAAAAGTGACCAAATCATGAGTTGAACTAAAGTTTAACCAAATGGATAAGTTTTTGCAAGAAATTTGGCCAGCTGCTAGGGCTTATCAAGCGTTTTTCATAGAGCCCAAGAACACCCAATTTGGAGCTTTAGATAATTTATTATGATTTTTCAAAATTGGCCAAATTATATAGAATGGTAATGTATACTATTCATATGATCAGATTTTGTTTTTTGTGTCACTCATTAGACAAATGAAGTTTAAAGGCCATGAAATTTTATAGAAATAAAATAGATACCATGAGCTTTCCATAGCCACTGATATCACCTCATTTGGAGCTCTGTAGAGAGAGAATATGATTTTTAAAATTAGAGGATAGTACCAGTAGCATAGACTGACCTTTGGTACTATTCCATTGTTTTTCTTAGTCTAATTGGTGTCTAAGTGATTTGGAATTATTTTTATCCATTATTAAACATCCACAAATTTCTAGAATGATATGATTTGCTTGATTTTGAATTTTTTAGAATTACTTATGAATTTTCAAAGTTTATATAAGAAACCTGTGACAATAGACCTAGTAGCTAGACCTTTGTTATTGTTCTATGGTTTTCTGCAGCCCATTTGATGTTGTCATGGTTTGAAATGATTTTTATCTTTAGTTGACATTTAGGGCTTTTCAGAAAGCTATCATTTGCTTGTTTTTTATTTTTCTAGAATTAATTATAAATTTTCAAACTTTACACTAGAAAACTATGTCAGGAACTAGAGAGCAACTCTTCATTTTTCTAGTGTATGGCTTTCAACCCAAGATGTATGAGATAATTTATGATGTTTATGACTTGTAGGGATGTATTATGAGTAGCAAATGATGTTGAGGAGTTCATGTGGTCCATAAAACAAGAAAGGAATATTTCAGGCCTTATGTAATACAAATTAATTCATTAAATATATTCATTTTCTTATGAAGTGAATGGAACTAAGCATGATAAAATAAGAAGGAAAGGCTAGGAAGTTATAGTGTTACATATGCCCAATTAATTTTATTTGATAATTTTATTACTTGTATTTTTCATGTTTTTGAGTTCTTAGCTAAAATGTGACTATTTAATTCATTTGGATAGCTAAGTTTGTAAGGAGAAACTCTGCTAAATTTTCCTCAGAATGTAAGGTAAAGTTTTCAACTTTTAACTAATAAGATAATTGGTAGTAAAGGAATACCAATGGATTATCTATGGAAATTGAAAGGACATGAAATTATGGAAAAGTAAATGAATGTGTCTTCAAAATTTTTGAATTTAGCATATACTTGTATGAGTAAATGGGCTTGTTAATAAACCATAACAACTAAAAGAAGAGCTAGATAGTTAAGGTATTACATTCTCACATATAAAATTGCACACTGTTGTGAGAAAAGGAGGTGCTCTCCATTGGCATAGCTGAACACTGGTTTAACTACACACTAGTTTTCAACATTGATTGGTCATCAGAAGCCTTCACAAGAAGATCTTGCCCCAATTTTTAAGTGGCTTTTTCTTGATAATGACTTCGCGATTTCCAATTAGGGCTTAGGAAGTTCCTTTGAAGAAGAGTCATAGACCACCAATTCTATGAAAAGGGTTTGTGTTTCTTTGCCACCTTTTTTCTCACAAAACCATATTCCTTTTTCTTCTTCCAAGTTGATCTTGCGTCTTTCTTGTTTTCCTAATCTGATAGGTTTGGATTTGAATTTGGTTTGTATGAATCTTTCCCCTTATTTGAGTTTCTTATGATGAATTTCTTAAGTATTATTCTTCACTTTTACTAGTAAAATTCTTGTGTATTTGGATTGAAGTTTGTAACATCCCCAAATGTAAGCCTTCAATTAAATTAACATTAAGCGAAATAAATAATAAAAAATTTTTATTAATAATTACATGAGAAAAATGTGGGATTTTCCCAAATTTTAGCCATAAGGAATATTGAAGAACTTATTAAGAATGCAATAAAATTGTATAAGACAAATTAGAGATTTAATGAGAATTTATTGGGAAATTTTGATCCTAATTTATTACATAATAAATATTTAGGAAAGGATTTTAGTGGAATGCCCTAGACTTTTAAAACCATAAAAATATAAAAAAAATATTTGATGAATAAAAGTATTTTGTTGACAATTAAGGATCAAAATATAATTATTAAAAATTTGAGATAAAACCTATAATTTTAATTAGAGGCCAAATTGCAATTTTGGCCAAACTTTAAAAGTTGAAAATTTGACAATTGTTGGCTTAGGAAAACATGTAAAAAGCTAGAGAGAATGGTTTGGCTTCTTAAGCAAGCCAAAATTTGGCTTTTTATAAAAGCTTTAGTTTTTTTTTTTTAAAGAAAAGAGAAGGAGTGAGAGACATATGGGGTAGGTAAAGGAGAGAGAGAGAGAGAGAGAGAGAGAGAGAGATGAAGAAGAGGAAAGAAAGGCAAAAAACTTAAGATTATGAAGGAAAAATAAGGTAAACCTCCCTTTTTGCTCTGGCATGTGGTTAAGATCCTTACTTCTTCTTCTTGTTGCTGTTATAACACCTTGACTTCCAAGGCACTATGTATCTTATAACCTTATTAAAGTAGCAAAAATTATAGCAAAATTTCAATTGTAAATTTTTTTTTAATATATACTCATAAACACTCACATAATCAACAACCAATACCATACATATAATATTCATAAATTACATAATTACAAAGAGGACCTTTATAGTGCTCAAATATGGGTACATAAAGTAAATATGCATTAGTTCCTTATAATTACTATTTCAACTATTCCTTAGTAACTATTATTTATTCATCTTAGCTTAATAAAGTTAACATTGTCATCCATATTGGCTTAACTTTAGCCTATCAAGGTCATGTCAATTTACTGTTGGCATAGCCTCATCAGAAATTGAAGTTCCTATCTGAACACATTACCATAAACTAATAAGAATTTACATTCTCAAGAAACCTTAATTATATATATAAACTAGTAATAATCTAGTTGTCTCGTTTATAGAATATATATATTTTCCTTTGTTCATACATATAGAGAAGATAAGACAAAAGCAATTAAATCATATAGATAAACAGATCATTCCACTAATGCACTTTTAGAAATATAGCCAACAATATAAGGATTACTTATAATCACATATAGCATTAGTAATAACATATAGCTTGATCAATACACCTGTGTTCATTATAATCAACATGTTTCATATACTTCATTGCATATAATCACATTTAGATATAACATACACACAATTATTATAATACAATAACAACAACAATAAGTCTTTTTCCCATTTGATGAGATCGGCTATATAAATCAAACAATGGCATGAAGTTCTATCATGAACCATATTTTTAGATAAACAATTTAAGTCTAAATCCTTGTTAATGGTTTTACCTATAGTTTTTCTTAGTCTCCCTTTATTTCTAACTATTAAACTACTTTCCATCTGATATACTTTCCTTATTGAGGCTTCTACAGGTCTTTTCTATACAAGACCAATGTAATATTTGGTTTTCCTAAATTGAACTAAAACCAATGAGTATTAAAAGAAGACCTTGGAATAAAATAAAATAAGGCCAAGCAAGACTAGAATAATAATATAGACATTTGAAAAATGAGGATATAAGGTTAAAGATGGCCTAAAACTGGAGCTAAGATGGCCAAATAAATTTAATTGTATATGCAATGGCAATTTGGTAATTTTGGCAACTTTTTAGAAACTCAAAGGAGGAAGTTTTAAATGGTGAAATTGAGTTTCTCAGGATTCTCAGAGGCCATAAAAATCATAGGAAGTCTTAGAATGACCAAAACCCTTTTGGTATATATTTTAGGTTGTCAGTTTATCCGAACTTTAACAAGATGACTTGAAATGGTTTCGAATCTCATAAAATTGAAACTAAATGTTTTCAATAAATTAGAGGACTTAAGTTTTCATATTAAAAAAGAATTTTCAAAAAGGAGCTAAAACAAGCATAAATGGAGGAATTGAAGTAGAAGGGCATAATGGAAATTTAGGAAAATATTTAAAACACCTCATTTCCTTCTTATATCAGGCCAGCCACGTCCCTAACTCCTCAAATCTAACCGTGAAGCTTCTGGACCAACACCTTGTGTCGCACAAAGAGGAGGAGAAAGGATGAGGAAGACAAGCAAAGAAAATGTAAGAAATTGTCCTCTTTTCATGCTAATCCCTTCACCAAACTAGTTCTTTTCTCCATGCTTTCTTTCTTAGTAGTTTTAGTTTCCTAAAATGTGAGTTTTCATAGCTAACCTTTTGGAAGAAGGTGAAGATTTGAGGAAACCAATATTAACACTAAATTCCCTTCTTGATGAGCTTTAAGATGATGTATGAATCATGCTTTGAAACTTACTTTTTCTTGGCTTCTTCTCTTCTCCATGGTCTGGCCACCTTAAGGGAGTGGATGAGGGAGAGTGTTTTGAATGAAAGCAAGGTTGAACCAAAGGCTTTGAGGCATGAAAAACAATATTATGCAATTGGAATCAATTAAAAAGCTTTAAAATTCAAGATATAGAATTTAAGGTTTTAATTGCACTTAGAAAGTTTTAAAACTATCACTACAAAAAAAAAGCAGATTTGTGATAGAATTTAGTGATAGAATTTATTTCTATCACAAGTCTATGACAAATCCATCACAAATTCCATCGTAGAAATTTGTGATAGAATTACTGACAAAAATTTTCTATTGCAAATCAAGTTAATGACAAAGTTCAACGACAGAATTTTTCATCGCTAAGGAATAAGATAGCCAATTCCAGTATTGTGATGAAATTTTGTGACGGTAAATTCCGTCGATAATTTGGCAATGGAATTAGCGACGAAATTTCCATTACAAACTTTTCTATTTCTAATTTGTCACAAATCTTAATTTGAATTTTTTAATAATTTATATGATATAATGATTTAAATATATATATTTGTTGGAAATGATATAAATATTATTAATTTTATAGAAACCTATGATAATTTAATAATTTATATAATTTAATTTAATTTATAAATTAATAATTTAATAAAAAAAGAGATAAATACTAATATGTTTAATTATTCTATGGTCAATAAGGGCTTTTTACTTTTATTCAAACTTTTAAAAATATAAAATTTATTTATTTTAAATCATATACTAAAATAAATATAGAATAAGAAATAAAAAAATTGCTAATTTAAAATCATAATTTAAATAAATGTATATAAGGAATGATTTTACTAAAAATATAAAAATTAAGAAATAAGAAATAAATAAAATTCAAATAAATATTTAACTTAAAAAAATAAAAAAGATAAATAATATTAAAAAAATGACAATATGTCTCTTTCTCAAGATTTTACAAATATTAAAAATGACTTAATTCATCCACTGTGCTTCAATTATACCACTTGTCACTCATCTCTCTCATCTCCTAATTAGTTTCTCTTCTTTGTCATGTTATTAACTCTTAGTTAAATTCATACTTTCTTCTTCTTGTCTTTCTGTTTCTTTTTATACTTTCTTAAGTGATCGTGTCAAGGCTTTTCTTTCTTCAAAAATTGAAACTTTCTCTTATTTATATCTCAAATCTTTCAAACTATCTCAAAAGAAGCAAAGACTATACCAATAGGTGCAGAATCAAAAAAAGATTGGAAGGCAAAATCCACTACATATCTCATTTATAATTTTTTGTGATAAAAGAGGGGATCTACCCACTCTCAAATGCATGTGGATAAATTTTCATTGTTAATAAGTTATTTAATTCCCTATATAACCCTTCCAGTTTTAGAATAAATTCTATTTATGTGAAGTCTTAAACTGATTGATTTGATCAAAAGCTCCATAGGAGATAACTTAGTGGGTACACTATTGCAAGTAAGTTACTTTTACTAATGTTAGTTGGTTTGACAGTCATAAGTAAAATTTTGGCACTATTATTAGGGAGCTAATTCATTATAATAAATTAGATTATGAATTTTATTGTTTTCAATATCAATTTAGCTTTCTTACTTTGTTTCTATGGCCAATTTTAGAGATTGTAATTTTGGTGTTTTGAGATAATTCTACACAATATTGGTTCCAAGGGTGACTAACTCCAATTAAGCTAAAATTTGGTATATAGGTTTTAGATGTTGTGAGGAATAATAGTCATAAAAGTAATTATTTTTAAGTTTTATAGTACTTGATTAAGGTTTTTTAAAAAATAAAGTGATATTAGAATCAATTTTTTTATTGTAGGATCGAGTTGAAAATTAGAATGTCTTCTTTTAAGTAAATCAAAAGCAAAGGATTATTTTTCTTTTAAAAAAATCACATTCACTCAAAATGATTAAATTCATAATTATTTTTAATATTTTTACTTATGGTTTTGAATACATGCCCTTTGAAGTACAATTTCTTTTTTTGAAAAATTTGCAAAACACATAAAGAAAAACTTATCAAATGATTTGGTTAAACAAAGGAACTTTTTTTAATTATGCTTTATGAAATTTCATTTAAAAAATAATTTTAAATTAAACAAAATTTCACAACAACCTCAAACATGCTTTTAACTCAACTATTAAAATTATTAGACTATGATTGTAATAATCATTTTTCACCTTGGTAAAGTTTTCACTTTGTTATATATATATATATATGTGGGTGTGTGTGTGTGTGTTCTCTTGATGACAAACAATTTATGTTTATTTTGGACCAAAGACAAATTATTAATGTTCAAATCAAATTAGAGAATTTATACAAAAATTTCTTACTATATTATCTCAAGAAATTGACAAAGTAAAATTTTTCTTTTTCTAATTTTGTAAATATTTTTTAAGGTTGTAATATCTAAATATCAATGCACTAATAAAATGTTAAATATTGGACCATGTAAGCTAATAACTCTATTCTTGACCACATCGATTATTTTAAACTTATAGAGGTTGGTTTGGGTTAGAATATGAAACAAACTTGTCTATGGATTTTTTACTAGTATAATGTTTGGTAGCATTAGTGTTTGGTAATGCGTGTGCTACATATATATAATGAGAAATTCAAATATAAAAAGTTGCAAACAAGAAGCGTATCTCCACACCTCTTGACTGTTGATGTAATTTGACAATGATACCAAAATCTTCATAAGTTCCAAAGCTCAAAGGACATTAGATGAAGAAAATTTTCAAATTTAGGTAAAGCCATACCATTCTATCACTACCACCACATTTTGCACACCCTGAGTTGACCTACTCAATCTTAATTAGTTCAAATTCCAATGAAAACCTTCATTTTCCAAATTATGCTAAGAACCTTTTAAAAAAATTTGTGACATTATGTTAGAGGTCAGTTAAGTGCTCCTACTATTAAAAATATAAGGCTACAAATCTATTTTGTTAAGGTTATGCATTAACTAGATTAACATATTAATTAACAAGAAAAAAGAAAAAAGAATCAACATAAAGGAAGCCTACTTAAAAATCGAGCCCATACGGGTATCCAATAGTGCTAGCTGGATCTTTCATCCCGTCAACCTAAAACCCTAAACCATCCTGATCTTTCATACCCTCAACCGAATCAATTGCAATGTCTTTGATTTCTCCTGCTTCCATTTCGAACATGTTGATCATTCTCTTACTTTAATTTAAAGTTATAAGCTGTCCAAGAGAAACTGAATCTCTCAAAAAATTGTATAGTTAAAAAACTATTTATTAATCAAAATTATTTTTTAATTCTATTTGAATACTGGAATGATAACTATTATTATATGCAAATTCTATCAATGAAAAGTATGCATCCCAATTTCCTTTCATCTCTAACACACAAGACTTTAGCATGTCTTCCATGGTTTGGATGGTCCTTTCAATTTACCCATCAGTTTGTGGATGATAAGCTGTGCCAAACCTCAATTTTGTGCCCATTGCTTCCTGTAATGATTTCCAAAACTTTGAGGTAAACCTAAGATCTCGATAAGATACTATACTGTTTGGCATTCCATGTAGCCTTATAATTTCCTTAACATACAACTGAGCTAATTTATCCATCGAATGGGTGGCTTTGATGGGTAGAAAATGAGCTGACTTAGTTAACCGATCAACTATTACTCATATAGCATCATTTCTTAAAGTCATCTTTGGCAAACCCATGATAAAATCCATAGATATACTATCCTATTTCCATTCAGGGATGTCCAAGGGTTGCAGTAGTCTAGCTGGCTTTTGATGCTCCACCTTTATCTTTTGGCATGTTAAACATCTAGCCACAAACTGAGTGACTTCTCTTTTCATTCTAGGCCACTAGAAACATTTCCTTAATTCATGGTACATTTTCACCACATTTGGATGAATGGTATACCTACTCTTATGTGCTTCTTCTAAAATTTTTTGCCTTAAATATGGCTTTAAAGGAATATAAACCCTTTTTCGGTATTGCAGTATTCCATCAGCTAAGATCTCAAACTCCTAAGCTCCTTCTCTACTCATCTTTTCATGAAGCATTTGTACAAATTGATCATCCTTTTGAGCTTCTTTCACTTGATTTCTTAATTCATTGTCAATTATGGTTTCTCTATAATTCATATTTCCTAACCTTACATTTCCCAAATATACCATGTTACACATCTCTAAAATCCTCTAATAGTTTTTATTCCTTTATCATTACACTAGACACATGCACTGCCTTCCTACTTAGGGCATCGACTACAACATTAGCTTTTCCTGGGTGGTACTTTAACTCATAATCATAATCTTTCAATAGTTCCATCCATCTTCTTTGTCTCAAATTCAATTCCTTTTGATCTTGTAAATAGTTGAGACTTTTGTGGTCACAGTAAATCTTTATGGTTGCCCTATAGAGGTAGTGCCTCCATATCTTTAGTGCATGAACCACTGCTATAAGTTCTAAATCATGTATGGGATAATTTTTCTCGTGAGGCTTTAATTGTCTTGAAGCATAGGCAACTACCCTTCCCTCTTGCATTAACACATAACCCAATCCATTCTTACTTGCATCAGTACAGACCATGTAGGTCTGACTAGGGTCTGGTATGATCAATACAAGGGTTGAGATAAGCCTCTTTTCTTCATGTTTTCATGGTGTTTTTCCCTTGAAGAAAAAGGAGGAAGAAATCTAAGTTTAAAGCATGTTTTCATGGTGTTTTTCCCTACTTTTCTTCATCTCCACCACTACTCCTTCATCCTCTTTTCTTTCCTTGGATTAAAATGAGGTTTATAAATCTGATTCAAAGGAGATATTCAAGGGAAAGTTCGGATTTGAAGAGAGAAGCTTGGAGAAATCAAGATTCAAGCCAAACTAAGTAAGGAAACAAGGTAAAAATGCATCCTATGGTTGATACCTTTCATCCCACTCCTTCTCCATTTCGACCTACACTAAGAACCCTAGGAGGATTTGATTTCCAAGCCCAACTAAGTATGAATCTTAGGTATTTGATGGAGAAGACCAAGAATATGCAAAGAAAATAACAAAATAACCATTAGATTTAAAGATGCAAAATCTAGGGTTTCAAGTGCACCTTCCAATTTCTGAATTTATGTGATACTTCTTAAGTCTAATTAAGAGTATAAATGAGTTCTTGAGACACCTAAGATGCTCCCCACAAGCTTCTTCCTTCAAGAAAACAAAGACATCTCCAAGAAACCCAAAACCCCTATGTCTCGGCTAAGGCATGTTTGTGTAGCTAGGAAGAGTTTTAAATTTTTCTAAGGCCATTATTGAGTCATAATTGATGAATGAAAATGAAAGGAGGCATTGGAAAAAAATTTAGAACTCATGGAAAGTGATTTGGTGTCTTAGGTTTCATATTATGACCTAAAGAAGTAACATGGTGTTAGGCCTCTTATTTTGATGATGTGATGACTCCAAGAGATTTAAAAAGAGTCAAAAATCATATTTGAAAGGAATAATGAGGCCTAGAAATCATTTGAAGGGTGTTGCTTCATTAGGTGCCAATATGGACTATAATGGAACCTATAGAGCAATTTAGTATTTAACCAAATTGTGTAACCTTAGGATACATTTCATGAACCTAATTGGCTCCCATAAATGGTATCTAGGCCAAGAGAAACCATCTCCACCAATTTGTGGGTATGTGGCTGAAGGGGGAGGCTTGAAAGCTAAGAAAAAAGTGTGTGGTTGTACACAAAGTAGCTCTCTCCACCTTCTCTCATACATGGATGTGTGTTTGGCTTGTTTTAGAATGTATGTATATGTATTTTCAAGCTATGAAAAGTATGCTAGCATGCCTTTATATGCCATGATCCTTGATGCTATATTATGTTTTCCAATGAGTGCATGGTGTTTTCATGAGTTTACTTGAGTGTGAAGAGGCCAAGAACTCTTCCCTTTGGTGAGGATGAGCCAATAACCCTTGAGCTTGGTTGAGATAAAGTAAAGAGTCTTCCAAAAGCAAAGTGAGCTCCCAAGAATATAGTTGAGTCTAAAGCTCTCAAAGAATGGGTGAGGCAAGTCCAAAATCCATGAGGAGAAGTGTGAGGCTAATCTAAACACTTAGTGAGCTCTTGAATGTCTTGTATGATTGATTCACATGCCAAGGTTGCTTTTAAAATGTCTATGACTTCTAATTTCTCCATGCATGCACTTGTAAAGCTTGCTTTGCACATATTATGTATGATTGAATAGGAGATGAGCTATTGGGATTCTTTGAATCTCATCCCCTCCTCTCCAATGATTTAACATGCTAGGTGGACTAAGTAATTATGATGAAGGAAGCCAGCCACGATGAAGAAGAGAGATTGATAACCTTGTGCCTTGTTTTGTCTATTTTGGAATCATAATGATACTTCATAATGTATATGATATTATCTATGTACCATGAACCTTGAGACACGTGTAAATATACTATTATATGATTTTTAGATGTATGAAAATGATATATGACCTCTAGCATTTATTTTGACTATGTAATGCCAAAGTGTGCAATATGGAAGTTTGATGGAAATATACATAAGTGTGGGTTGAGTAGTCAAAACGAGATGCATGAGGTTTGGGACCATTTGGGAAGCTCACATAAGTCTTAAATATGCTTTTAGACTTGCCCAAAAGGTGCCAATACCAAGAGAAGACCATTTAGCAAGTTTGGCACCTCATATGGAGTCAAATTTGACCATAATGGAACCCTATATCACTTTTTGGCCAAATGATCTAGTCTTGATCCAAAATTTGGCATGCAATTGGATCTCATTGAGAGCTTTCTGGAAGCTAAAGATCAAATTTTTAGAGGTCAATAGGATATTTGATGAATTTTCAAAGTTGAAAGAATTCATGGTTTTTGGTTTGCTGCACTATTCATTTGGTCTGGAATTGTTTTCTGTTATACAAGGCCCAAATGATGTCCAATTGCTATGAAATTTTGTACAAAGAAACTAGATGATCACAGTGACTCATGCCAACTAGAAGTACCTCATTTGGTGGTCTAGAGTGGGAGATATGAAGTTTTAAAGTTTCTGCCCAGTATTAGTAAATTTACCAACTAGAAGTACTGTTTGATTAACTTCTGGAGTCTGGGCTTGATGAACTCATCTGGGGATATTTTGTTCTCTCTAGTTAACATCCACATATTTCAAGATTGGTATCATTTTCATGGATTGGAATTTTGTGGAATTAATTGGACATTTTCAAAGTTTTTTGTAGAATTTTATGATAGCTCCAGAATTCAGTCAGACCTCTGGATGATTTTGGATGTCAAATGTCCTCTGTGATGTATGTTATGATATGGACATATTTTTAGTGTGAATTATACATCCTAAGATTTCCAGGATGACCAAGATTACATGATTTCAAATTTTCTAGATTTAGTTATGATTTTTCAAGTTGGGTCAAAAAATGGAGCAAATCTGGCCGAAAATATACTTGCTTATTTGAGCTCTATTTTGGTTTCCATGAGTTGTGGGCATGATTTTGAGATGCAAATGAGTTGTAATGATATAAATAAATATGAGGATGTATAATATGAGCTTACACAGTCCACATGACGTCGATAGCAAATTTTTAACTATAGCGCAACACAAGAAAGTCTATTATTTTAATGGAATTTTCCACTTCCTACTTACAATATATCACATAAGTATGTAAATGATGATGGAAATGAGCTAAAAAAACATGGTGTTACATTTATTGGTATCAAAGCAAAGTTCCAGGCTCTCTCAGATTGGATTTGGCTTGAGGATGTAGCTATTGGGCTTTGTAAAAGGCTTGAATGAATAGGTAGAGCCTTAGATGAGACATGTTAGGTGTATAAGGATAGGTTGTGACTTTGTTCATGATGAGTAGGTTGTAGAATAGTCTTAGAATAGCTAGTGGATACCAGGAAAAAGTGGCTTTTGGAGTAGCTTGAGCAGAGCTAAGATTAAACGGAGCTAAGGGATCCAACGGCTGGAGCTTTATGTGATATGATAGCTCACCAGGATCAGTGGTAAGCCCTAGATATGAATGATGAGAAATGATCTCGTTGATAGGAAGAGGCTTGCTAGAGAGAGTATGTGAAGCCTAATTTTCCTCGGTAGTCATACTCAAACCATTCTGAGATATCTTGCTTAATGCAGAGACAAGTAGTAATGCAGTACAGTATGAAATGAAACTGCAGTTGCATAAGACCAGTTTAGAGAGGAATGAGAAAAAGAGTCACCCCTAGCCACAACACCTAAATGTCTAGGTGAGTTTTAAAGCCCGAAAGGTTAATTCCCTCAAGCCAAGAGTTTGAATCATAAGCTACACCCTTCAGAGCCCTAACAGCCCAGAGGTTATAGCTAGCTGTGCATGAGCGAAGTAAGAGGTGGAACTCTCTAGCTTGATGATGGACTAGATATAGAGGTAATGAGGCTCAGGTTAGTAGTTAAAGATGAGAATCCAATCCATGGAAAAGCAAGCCAATCAGAGGTCATTAGCTATGGCCGATTAGTTGTTTAGTTGTAACCAATTATTCTATGAAGCAACGAGGTAATCCAGAGAGTTCCTCGCCGCAGCCAATTGAGAAGTTAGCTGTGGTTGATACTCAGATAGGAAAATTAGGGTGAACTCGAGGCTAATTAGTCGCGGTGAATGATTTGTTAGCTATGGTGAAGGGCGCTATGAATGCCTTGTTGGTCATATTCAGGCCAACTTAAGAAAGAAGTTGATAAGGGGTCAAACAACCCATAGAGAGCAGGAACCCCTAGTATAAGTAGAGGAAAAGAATAGTTATGAAAGATTAGTAAGAAGTCTGTGGGCCTAGTAAATGAGATTGAGAAAAGAGCTCAACGCAGAGGAAGTTAGACACAGGGATAATGAGGTTATTGAGAGCCGCCTATGAGGTGTTGACTCCAACCTAGAATGCTACCTAGTGAGACACTGAATGATAGAATACTAGTGTAGCCTCGAAATGGCATAAGATAAGACTATCAGTAGTAAGGCACATAGCAAGTGGCTTAGAAAGGTGTACCTCATAGGTAACACCTAAAGGTAAGTATGAGTTGTGACAACCCTACCTTCTAATCACTGTAATTATGGTTAAATGTACGATTAATAATTAATTATCAAGGTTTGAGTGGTTATATTTTACCATATTACGAAAATATGAGGAAATTTGAACCTTGATGTTAGGGTCATCACCATACCAATTCAACAAAACAAAATTTGCATAACTGAAATCCTACTCCCATAAGGGGTTCATGATTCAACCGTCTATCAATTTCAATACTCAATAATCTCTCACAAGTGTTCCTATACTATCTCCTAAATTCACAAATCTCGCCGCGGCTATACCTTCGCCGCGGCCAACCTACGTGGCGCCGCGGCGGAAATGCCTCCTAGAACTACTGCTCAACTCCCAGGGTTCTCGCCTCGGCGCAATGTATTCACGCCGCGGCGAGTTTTGCTTATGTCCAACCCTTATTTTATTTTCTCGACTCGCGCCGCGGTGAGTTTTGGTTCTGTTACTCTCCTGGGCGATTTTTTTCGCTCTGCGCCACGGCGAGATTTATCAGGCCACAGCGCGTCTCGCCACTGTCACTCACTGGGCCAATTTTCTTCCCTTATGCCGCGGCGGGATTGGTTGTGCCGCGGCGCCTTTCTGCTCTGTCTCCCATTTGGCTGCGGCGGGATCCCCTCCTGTGACCACATTACCCAAATTTCGCCCCCTACACTCCAAGTCTCATCTTAGAAACACTCTAGGTCCACCTACCCTTGTTTTATGTGATCTTAATGGTGTTTATCTACCCCATTTACCCATCAATCCATCAATTACCATTGTAAAGCTTAAATGCTACTTCCTACTTGTTCCACTAGATCATATCAGCAAATTCAAGAATATATGACAGCAAGATCACATGCATTAGCAGCAATTTACATCCTATACAATTCCATAAAGATTCCATTCAACAATAGCTTACCTCTAAGACATCATATGTCTACAATTCCCATAAGGTGATCCATATCACAATTTCAGCAGAACTACATATATATATACATATATAATGCGATAAGTTCATACATTGATATTCAACTACAATGAGATTTAGATCCTTAATGGTTACATCTCAATCAAACAAAATATGAACGCCTACACTTGGCAATATTAGTACATGATGATGCTATGTAAACTAATAACAAAATTGCATCTCTACTAAATAAGCCTGCCTAAGTGTAGCCTTCTCTCATATGATGGAGCTCATGGATTTTCATCCACTTGCTTCTCTTTATCCTTACCTGAAGAACTTTCACCTGAAATGTTAATCCCATGAAACGGGGTGAGATATAAATCTTAGTAACCAAGGCAATTCCATCATATATCCAATTTAATTAGCATATAAGCATGAATCAAAATCAACATCAGAATCATATACATCATAATAGCAAATGAAGTAATTAGGCTATCATGATTACTATCCCATACTAGCAATCATATTATCACATGTTAAAGGCCATTTAAATCGGGAGAGGCCCGTCCACGGCACCTACTCTCTATTGAGCACAACCGGGGCTCAGTGCATCTGGGGTTTGATCATAACCCGGTGCTCGATCGAAGCACATGCACGGGTGGCAGCCGCACCACAGCTCCACCATGGACTCACAAGGTCCAATCACAACTCAACAGATAGCCAACCAATTCATTCAACATTTCAAATCATTCATTTACAGCAACATATGAAATTAAATCAAATATATACATGGAATTGATATAACCCGGTTACCTTACTTGTAGACACTTGCAACAATCACCAATGGTGCAGAATCCTCCTATAACCATAACATTATAAAATTACTACTCTAATTCATCATTAACAGTTACAATTAGTACCCAACAAATTTAAGATGCTAATGACTACCTAAGGATCACTTACTCAGCCACTTTAAGTCCCAAATTCGGATTAAATTGTCCTCCATCAGAAAACTCAATATTCCACCCAAAATCCTAAGCAATTTCGTACATAATTAATACCCATTTTATAAATCAGCTATGGGGGTCTCAAATTAACAAATGAAGCATCAAAATGGAGGGTTTAAACTCACCTAATGTCAGCCCTAATCTCAACCTACGAATTTCAGCAAGAAAACACCCAAACACCCACATTGCAGATTTTGGGTAGGATGAAAATGCTTCAAATGAAAAACTAATCAGGCCAAATTAAAGAGAAAGATGAGGGGATTAAGTTGTATAACTATTACCTTGGCTGAATCTTGCTCTAAATGTGAGAAAATGCCAAATCTTTGCCTCCAACCTTAGCCTCCTTCTCAACCTCCGAATTTTTGCTTCTCAAGTTTTATGTTTCAGCAAGTGGGAGGAAGGGGCTGATGTGTTAGGGTTTTAGATGGGTTTAAGTTGGGTCAAAGATTGGGTCATGGGCTGCTCCAAGATCCATCTCCACTTGGGCTTCAGATTTTTGCTCATTGGGCCAGTTTTAAAAGTGTTGGGCTGCAGAATTTTGTTGGGCCAGTTTTATGCATTTGGGGTTGCTGAAGTTTAATTAAGTTTGGGCCAAGTTTGAGAAGCTCAAGAATGTGGGTCTGCACAAGGGTTATTGGGCCACATAGAGGAGTCTATACAAGGTGGATTTTGGGCCTCCATCACACTAAATTGGGTTGGGTCTGCACTTAACCAATTGGGCCCCCATTAGCCTTTTCTTATGATCCATTAATTTAAGCCTAGATAGAATTTCTATCCCAATTAAATCTTAAACCCATATTAATTACGCTTAATTAATCTAATTAATGATTAATACCTTAATTAATTATGGGGTGTTACATGAGTAGCCAGTAACAGAGACCCAGAAAAGAATAAGGATAGCTAGTAAGCTACAGGTCCGATAAGTGACTAGCCTAGGCTGAGCATAAGTTAAAGCCTGGGGAAGTGACTAGTAGCATTGTTCTAGGTGAGATATGTGAATGAAAGGTTTAGTAAGGGTTCTCCCTGGATCAAAAAAGGAAGGATGAGACATCCTTATGTCGGGGAAACCACCCAATAGTGGTTAGCAAATTCCCCTAGATAGACCCCTTGAGTCATAAAGTATAGTAATAAAGGAAGCGAGGAAGAGTTGAAAAATTAGCTACAGAAAAGATACCCTCGCTTTAGTCATGATTAAATGTGTAAGCTTAAATGAGTAATTTAAACTAGAAAGGTAAAGAGATAGGGGTATGAAAATTAGTCAAACGAGCTCCCTAATATGAGAATGATATGGGGTTAAGGCATATGAGTGATTAGAGCACGTAGTAAAGCATGAGCTTGAAAGGATGTGTTCTAGATTGAGTTAGCAAAACCCTAGAAATAGCATACTGTGCTCCTAGGAATGAGGCTAAAAAGACTGAACAAAGAGAAAGCCCAGCTCTGATCCAAACATAGAAATAAGTTGAGACAGACAGTTAATGCCTTAGTAGCCTCAGGAAAGCTCGAGGGAACTAGAGACCGCCTAAGAAGGCAAGCCTCATTTTATGTAGAGAAGAGTGTAAGCTGAGAGTGCCATAGAATGAAATTCTTTGGATTATGTGAAATAAAATCCTTCTTACCAAGGGATGGTCTAGCTAAGAGCAGAGTAAGAGTATGAATGAAAAATAAACCCCTTTGATGTTACAGAAAGTAAATAAGTGAAGAAATTCCGAGAAAATGTAGGTGCTCTTGAGTATAGAAAAACTTGAACTGGCAATAGAAATAGCTAGTAGTAAAACATCTTTTTACCTAAGTAAGAAGATAAGAAAGGTAGAAAAAGGAGTTATGACAGTGTTCAATCCGAGGACATATTAGATTGAGAATAAATGCTTAGTTAATCTGCTCGACTACTTAAAAAGACACATCTGTCCTTGGCATAGACGCCCTTCTAGCATAATAGTACTAAAAAAAAAAGCCAGGCAATGCAGAGAGATCTCGGGATGTAGTAGAGGAAGAATCCTACTTTCCCCGAGTATTCTACGAGAATAGGTTAGATAGAGAAAAGCAAGAAAAAGATATTTTAGATTATTGAAAAACTTGTAATATATAGGCGATAGTGGCTTTCAGCTTAGTTGTGAGGCGCTTGTGTATTAGTGTTTGATGTTATGGTTTGCTTGCAACAATGGTTACATGATATTGGGTCTGGCTAACCCAGTAGTAATGTGACTTGAGTGCGTAGCAAACGATGACATCAATCACCAAAGTGTTTTGATAATCGAAAGGTATCCTGGTTAAAGAATGAGATAAGTCAGAAAAGAAAGATAAAAGGATTCCAGTAATATCAGAATAATGAAAAAAGCATGTAGAAAGGAATCCCCAGTAGAAAATGTTCAGATTCAGTATGCATAGCCCGAGTGTCTTATAATATATGTAAATGAAATGAATAGGGACCAGTGTATAGCCTCTCTCCTACCAGAGATGTTCACCACATTCAGTGCGTGAGATGCCCTAATGCCAAGGCACTTAAAAGTAGAACATAGGCATATGAGAATTACAGAATATGAGAGGAGGGCTAAAACGAGTATATGTAAGTAAGTAAGTCAATAAAGTAAGAAAAGAAAGCCCAAGTGAAAAGGGGCTGAAGTGGGAATCTGAGGATCTTATGAGGAGCGATGAATGAAAATTAAAATGCTCCCTAGTATTAGTATGATGGGATCCTACAGAATGAGATGACATAGAATCTACTTCACACGAAGAGCATGATGTACTTCTGAGTTTAGCCTCAGCTATTATGAGCGATGGTAACTGGACTTAGTGAGCATGTATTTTTCTGTTAGATATAGTGATCTTAGGCTTTGACGTCTCCTAGAGATGGATCGTAGTAGATCCCAGCATAGCACAGCGGGTTGCAATAGACCTTAGTAGGGCTCTAAGAGGTCACAGTAGACCTAGGGGTCACAGTAGATCCCACAGAATTACATAGAGCCCTAGCCACAGCATGATAGATCTCTGGTAGAGATGATAGCTTGAGATAGTTTTATAGAATAGTTAGTCTCAAAGACCAATACAGTTTCAGTTAGCTTTTGTCTCAGAGACTAGAGACCTCCTAAGTCTGGTAGACTATTATTGCAGAGATATGAAAGCTTTACTCAGACGGTTAAACTACTGACTAGCTCTCTTTAGAGGTGAGTATAGTATATGGGATGCAAAAAGCAAAAAAATAGCTTATCAGAGTTAGAGCTAGATGAACCACTACCTAGCAGATAGTAGCCCTAACTGAGGGATAGAAAAATCCCCACATGTTAGCTTATATATATATACAGAAAGGGGTCAGATGTAGTTTTTATATGAGGTAAGTGGTATAGTATATCTCCAGTGAGCAAAACTATGAGACTAGTTAGCATCCCATCAGAGCCCAATAGTAGTAAGTGATAGTAGCTCTTTGGTGCTAGTATGAGATTCGTATGTTAGGCTTATTAGTATTGAAATAAGGGACTATATAATACCATTGTAAGTGAGCAAAGAAAGTAAGGAGAAGTCTCGGCTTACAGAAATAGATATAGTAATAAATAGAGAAACTGGGATCATTCAAAGTAGAAACTCCTCAAAGGAGTTGTAATCCCAGTAAGTAACTAAGATGTGAGGCCTATGCTAGAAAGAAATGTGAATTGTAGTTATAGGATGAGCTAGTAAGAAAGAACGAGATGAACAGTGGACAATACATATAAATGAATAAGTAGATAGACAAAAATCTCCGATGGCTATAATGATTAGAACAGATGATGAGATGTTATGAGAAGCCATTGAGAGAGGACATGGGAGACTTGATACAAAATGAGTTATCTTCCTAGATGTGTAAATGAGTCCACTGAAAGAAACGTTAACTCCTATGGATGGGTTAAAACTAACTCGATATAATTAGTAAGCTCTCCCAAAATAGGCCTCCAAAGCTAGAAATTTCTTTCCCTTATGAGAGCAATTAGCTAGTACTCTATAATCATAAAGCCTTCATTATAGGTTAGCAATGAAAAATCCCCTGGCTAAGAGAAAATTCAAAAAAATGAAATCACTGAGAAAGCGTATAGAGCCAGGAAGAAGGGAAAGAAAAGAGCAATTAGCTAGAAAAGAAAAAAGTAAGAGGAAAGTGTACCCCAAATTTTGCGGACAAAATTTAATTAAGGGGGGAGAAATGTAACCTTCGATTTTCTGAAAATGAGAGAAAATGTGAGAAACATAACGTACAGTTTCTCCGTAAATAAACGAAACTCACCAGATACAAAAGGAAGTCTCTTGAAATGATATAGTTAAGGTTCCAAAAAATTTGGGAAGCACTCTAGACTTCTAAAAATAAGAATCCCAAGCTTAGATGGAAAGAAAAATGAAGTTAGAATGAAGAAACAATTTCTAATGAAAAGCTTACAAAACTAATGGCATTTTCGTAATTTTAAGAAAATTTTAAAATTCATACAGGAGGGCTTTTTAAACCAAATTTTTGAGTTTTCTAAGGTTCTCAGAGGCCCTAAAAACCATGGAAACCCTCGGGACAGTTAAAACCCCTTCGGTGGACGTTTTCTAACGTCAGTTGACCCAAACTTTGACTGATTTGTTCATGAAGGTTTTAGGTCCGATTTGAGTGATTCTAAAAGAATTTTACTTAATTGGGAATTAAATTTCATAATGGAAAAGATGGTTCTAAAAAAGGAGATAAAACAAAGGAGAAATGAAAATGCAAAGTATGAAGGGTAAAATGGAAATTTTTGAAAAAGTCACTTTTCTCTACCTATATATAGGTGGCGCCTCACACTTGCCCGCATTTAACTTCAGAAAATTCAGCCCCAAACCAGAAACAAAACCCTAAGGGAGAGGTGCCAAAGAGAGGAAGAAGAAAGAGGAAGAGATCCAAGTTTAAGGTATGTTTTCATGGTATTTTTCCTTGTTTTTCTTCATCTCCACCACCTGTCCTTCATTCTACTTTCTTTCCTTAGATTAAAATGAGGTTTATAAATCTGATTCAAAGGAAATATTTAAGGGAAAGTTCGGATTTGAAAAGAGGAGCTTGGAGAAATCAAGATTCAAGCCAAACTAAGCAAGAAAACAAGGTAGAAATGCATCCTATGGTTGATACCTTTCATCCCACTCCTTCTCCATTTTGACCTACACTAGGAACCTTAGGAGGATTTTATTTCCAAGCCCAACCAAGCATGAATCTTAGGTATTTGATGGAGAAGACCGAGAATATGCAAATAAAACAACAAAAAAACCATTAGATTTCAAGATGCAAAATCTAGGGTTTCAAGTGCACCTTCCAATTTATGAATTTATGTGATGCTTCCTAAGTCTAATTAAGAGTATAAATGAGTTCTTGAGACACCTAAGATGCTCCCTACAAGCTTCTTCCTTCAACAAAACAAAGACATCTCTAAGAAACCTAAAACCCCTATGTCTCAGCCAAGGCATGTTTGTGTAGCTAGGGAGAGTTTTAAATTTTTCTAAGGCCATTCTTGAGTCATAATTGATGAACGAAAATGAAGGGAGGCTTTGGAAAAAAATTTAGAACTCATGGAAAGTGATTTGGTGTCTTAGGTTCCATATTATGACCTAAAAAAGTAACATGGTGTTAGGCCTCTTATTTTGATGATGTGATGACTCCAAGAGGCTTAAAAGGAGTCAATAATCATATTTGAAAGGAAATAATGAGGCCTAGAAATTATTTGAAGGGTGTTGCTTCATTAGGTGCCAATGTGGACCATAATGGAACCTATAGAGCAATTTAGTGTTTAACCAAATTGTGTAACCTTAGAATACGTTTCATGAACCTAATTGGCTCCCATAAATGGTATCTAGGCCAAGAGAAAGCATCTCCACCAATTTGTGGGTGTGTGGTCGAAAGAGGAGGCTTGAAAGCTAAGGAAAAAGTGTGTGGTTGTACACAAGGTAGCTCTCTCCACCTTCTCTCATGCATGGATGTGTGTTTGTCTTGTTTTAGAATGTGTGTATATGTATTTTCAAGCTATGAAAAGTATGCTAGCATGCCTTTATACGCCATGATCCTTGATGCCATGTTATGTTTTCTAATGAGTGCATGATGTTTTTATGAGTTTACTTGAGGGTGGAGAAGGGTGGAGAGGCCAAGAACTCTTCCCTTTGATAAGGATGAGCCAATAACCCTTTAGCTTAGTTGAAACAAAATAAAGAGTCTCCCAAAAGTAAAGTGGGCTCCCAAGAATATGGTTGAGTCCAAAGCTCTCAAAGAATGGGTGAGGCAAGTCCAAAATCCATGAGGAGAAGTGTGAGGCTAATCTAAACACTTAGTGAGCTCTTGAATATTTTGTATGATTGATTCACATGCCAATGTTGCTTTTAAAATGTCCATGACTTCTAATTTCTCCATGCATGTATTTGTAAAGTTTGGTTTGCACATATTATGTATGATTGAATCGTAGATGAGCTATTGGGATTCTTTGAATCTCATCCCCTCCTCTCCAATGATTTAACATGCTAGGTGGACCAAGTAATTATGATGAAGGGAGCCAACTACGATGAAAAAGAGAGATTGATAACCTTGTGCCTTGTTTTATCTATTTTGGAACCATAATAATAGTTCATAATATATATGATGTTATCTATGTATCATGAACCTTGAGACATGTGTAAATATACTATTATATGATATTAAGATGTGTGAAGATGATATATGACCTCTAGCATTTATTTTGACTATGTAATGCCAAAGTGTGCAATATGGAAGTTTGATGGAAATATGCATAAGTGTAGGTTGAGTGGCCAAAATGCGATACATGAGATTTGGGACCCTTTGGGAAGCTCACATAAGTCTTAAATATGCTTTTAGACTTGCCCAAAAGGTGCCAATACCAAGGGAAGACCATTTAGCAAGTTTGGCACCTCATATGGAGCTAAATTTAACCATAATAGAACCCTACGTCACTTTTTAGCCAAATGACCTAGTCTTGATCTGAAATTTGGCATGCAATTAAGCCTCATTGAGAGATTTTTGGGAAGCTAAAGATCATAATTTTTGGAGGTCTACAAAATATTTGATGAATTTTCAAAGTTGAAAAAATTCATGGTTTCTAGTTTGCTGCACTATTCATTTAGTCCGAAATTGTTTTCTATCACACAAGGATTAAATGATGTCCAATTGCCATGAAATTTTGTACAAAGAAACTAGATGATCATAGTGACTCGTGCCAACTAATATAAAGTTTTAAAGTATTTGCCCAGTATCAGTAAATTTGTCAACTAGAAGTACTATTCGATTAACTTCTAGAGTCTGGGCTTGATGAACTCATCTGGAGATATTTTTTTTCTCTAGTTAACATCAACATATTTCTAGATTGGTATCATTTTCATGGATTGGAA
Source organism: Erythrophleum ivorense (assembly GCA_026724425.1). Taxonomy (NCBI): domain Eukaryota; kingdom Viridiplantae; phylum Streptophyta; class Magnoliopsida; order Fabales; family Fabaceae; genus Erythrophleum; species Erythrophleum ivorense. The sequence continues at coordinate 108,610 of JAIUCV010001217.1, forward strand.
TTTTGTGGAATTAATTGGACATTTTTGAAGTTTTTTGTAGAATTCTATGATAGCTCCAGAATTCAGTCAGACCTCTGGACGATTTTGGATATCAAACGTCTTCTGTGATGTATGTTATGATATGGGCATATTTTAGTGTGAATTAGACATCCTAAGATTTCTAGGATGACCAAGATTACATGATTTTAAATTTTCTAGATTTAGTTATGATTTTCCCAGTTGGGTCAGAAAATGGAGCAAATCTAACCAAAAATATACTTGTTTATTTGAACTCTATTTTGGTTTCCATGAGTTGTGGGTATGATTTTGAGATGGAAATGAGTTGTAATGATGTAAATAAATATGAGGATGTATAGTATGAGCTCACATGGTCAACGTGACACCGATAGCAAATTTTTAGCTATAGCGCAACACAAGAAAGTCTATTATTTTAATGGAATTTTCCACTTCCTACTTACAATATATCACCTAAGTATGTAAATGATGATGGAAATGAGCTAGAAAATATAGTGTTACACCAAACCCCATGCATCTCACTTTGGCTATTCCACTTCCACTTATACACTAATGCTTCAAACTTTGAAGAAGCAAAATTTGCCATTACATATTCAATATATATTCTAAAGGTCACATAACATAATCTCTCATTTATACATGACATATTATCAGAATTATACATGCTCATAAAGTCATTTGTCATATATAATCATAGATTACACATTTGCCATTTCGATGGCCTTAAAGAAGCCAATTCTATACATTTCAATGTCATGCTCTCATCTCTCAAGTGATTGGCTCTCATCTCTTTACTATCTCGATCCACCTAGCATGTTAGAACATTAGAGAGAAGGGGATGAGATTTAAAGAATTCTAATAGCTCATCTCCCATTCAATCATACATAAAGCATGTAAAACAAGTCTTACAAATGCATAAATGTGCATATTAACATGTGCAAGCATTCAAGAAGCATTTTCAACATTTGAACAAGTCATACATAGCATACAAAGGCTTGCCAAGCAAGTGGATTGGCCTCACCCATTTACTTGTGGATTTTAGACTTGCCTCACCCATTCTTTAAGAGGTTTTTAGACTTAACCATGTTCTTGGGAGTCAACCTCACTTTTAGGAGACTCTTTACTTTGTCTCAACCAATCTTAAGGGTCCTTAGCTCTTTCTCACCATGTCTAAGGGTTCTTAGTCTCACCACACTCAAATAAATCAAAGCAAACATCATAGATATTATTTGAAAAACATAATACATCATCATGGTACCATAGAGGTATGAGCTCATGCTAGAACATTTTTCATGGCTTGAAATACACATACACACATTCAAAGACAAGTAAAGCAAGCAATCATGCATGAGATAAGGTGGAGAGAGCTACCTTACTAGCATTTGTACACTTTTCCTTAAGCTTTGAATCCTCTCCCTTGACCTCACACACCTAAGAAGGTAGAGATCATTCCTCTTGGCCTAGACACAATTTATGGAAGCTAATTAGGTTTATGGAATTAATTCTAAGGCCACATAACTTGCTTAAACTCTAGTTTGATCTATAAACCCCTTTATGGTTCCAAAATGTACCTAATGAAGCAACACCCATCAAATAAATTTTAGACTCCATTCTTTCTTTTCAAATATGATTCTTGACTCCTTTTAAGCCTCTTGGAGTCATCACACAATTAAAACAAAGAGCCTAACTATATGTTGCTTCTTTAGGTCATATTATGGAACATAAAGCACCATCTCACTTTCTATGGTTTCTAAATTTTTTCCAAGGCTTCCTCTCATATTCATTCATCATATATGACTCAAAAATGAGTTTATAAAAATTTAAAACTATCCCTAGCTATGTTATCCTCTCTTGGCCAAACCTATGGAAGGTTTTAGGCTTCATGGACTTTGCTTTGTTTTCTTGATTGAGGAAGCACATGGGGAGACTTCTAAGGATCTTAAGAGTTCATTTAAACTCTTATTTAAGTCAAGGAATCATTGTCTAAAATTAGATTTTGCAAGGAACATATGAAACCATAGACTTTGCATCTTGAATTTCCATGGTTATTTGTTAATTCTTTTTGCATATTCTTAATCTCCACACCCTTTTTTTCTAAGGATCACCCTTGGTTCTACCTAAAAATCAAACCCACCTAGAGTTTATTGAGTGGAGCGAAATGGTGGAGGAAGAAGAGCAAGGGGGTAGCAACCATGGAAGGAGAAATTACCATGTTTTCTTGCTTTTTTCTCACTTGAATCTTGTCTTTTTTGAGCTCCTCTCTTTAAATTCAAAATTTTCCCTTAATTTCTCTCTGAAAATAGATTTATAAACTTCATTTTAATCAAAGGAAACAAGGGAGAATAGAGGAGAGGAGGTTTGGAAGGAAGAGAGTATAAAAAACTACTAAATTTCCTTAAATTTTAGCTTAAATTTCTCCTCCTTTTCTTCCTCCTCTTGTGTGCATCATCCTCTAGGGTTTTCTCTGGTTTTGGGGCATAGCTTGGTTGACCAAAATGAAGGGGTAAGAAGGGTGCCACATATATATACAAAAGAGGAAGAAGAACTTTTCAAAAATTTCCATTTTGCCCTTCATTTGGCATTTTTATTTCTACTTTGTTTTATATCCTTTTTGAGAAATGTCTTTTCTATTAAAAAATTTAGGTTCCCAATTTAGTAAAATACCTTTGGAATAACTTAAATCAGAGTTAAAACCTTCCCAAACGAATTTATCAAAGTTCGAGTATACCAACATTGGAAAGCTTCCACTGGAGTGGATTTAACTGTCTCAGGGCTTTCCATGGTTCTCAGGGCCTCTGAGAATCCTAGAGAACTAAAAAATTTAATTTAAAAAGCCCTTCTATGTGAATTCTAAAATTTACGCAAAATTATGAAAATGCCATTATGTTTTGTAAGTTTTTCGTAAAAAAATGTTTCTTTATTCTAGCTCCATTTTTCTTTCCGTTTGAATATAGGATTCTCATTTTTAGGAGTCTAGAATGCTTTCCAAATTTTTTGGGACCTTAATTAATTCATTTCGGGAGAGTTCTTTTTGTATTCGTTGAGTTTCGTTCGTTTACAAAGAAACCGCACATTACGTTTATCACATTTTTTCTCGTTTACAGAGAACCGAATGTTACATGAGAAGCGTTCTAGGGATCTTAGGAGCTCATCCAAACACTCATTTTGGCCTAGTAACTCTTGAATTAAAATAGAATTTTAAGGGAACACATGAAACTCTAACTTTTCTATTTTGAAATCTAATGGTTATTTTATTGTTTTCTTTGCATATTCTTGTTCTTCTCCCTCATTTTCCTAAGGTTCACTCTTGGTTTGGCTAGAAATTTAACTCCTTAAGGATGGTCTCATATGGGGCGAAATATGCAAGAGGAAGAACAAGAAACATCAAGCTTGAAGCATAGTAAAATACCTTAGTTTATTGGTTTCCTTGGATTGAGCTTCACTTTGCTTAGCTTCTCCTCCCCAAACTCGAAATTCCCTTCTTGGTATGACCTCAAAATAGATGAAAAGCTTTAATAAAACCATAGGAAAGAAGGGAAGATGGAGGAGAAGGAGTTTGCTCAAGAGAGACCAAGAAAATCCATGAAAAACCATACCTTTTCCTTGCTTTTTCTCTTCCTTTTCTCCTTTCCCTTGTGTGCCTCACTCTCTTGGTTCTTTCTCTAGTTTAAGGCAAAAATAAAATGAGCTAAGTGAGGGGAAGAGTGGGGCATGGGGTATATATAGCTAGGGTTCAAAGATTTGTTTACAAAAATTCCAATTTTGTCCTTTAATCTTGGAATTTTTGTTTCCAGTTTGTTTTAGCTCCTTTTTGAGAACCATTTCTTCCATCATAAAATTTAGGTCCTCAATCTTATAAAATGCCTTTGGAATTATTCAAATTGGAGCTAAAACCTTCTCAAACAAAAAGGTCAAGGTTTGGGTCAACCAACGTTAGAAAAATGTACATCGGAGGGGTTTTAATTATCCTGGGGCTTCCCATGATTTTCAGGGCCTCTAAGAACTCCAGAGAACTCAAATTTCTCATTTAAAAAGCCCTCCTATGAGAATTCCAAAATTTACCCAAAATTACGAAATGCCATTACGTTACGTAACTATTTCATTAATTTCTGTCTGGTTATTTTGGCCTCTGTTTTAGGGTACCTCTAGCCTCCTAAATTCATTACTTAATGTCTAGATCATTATTCTAATTTTTTTTGGACCTTAACCAATTCATTTCAAAGGACCTACTTTGCAAATGTATCTGTTTCTATCATTTTTATGAAAATCGAACATTACACTATCTCTTTGCCTTTGCCCTTAGATGTGCTTGCACCTAAAAGTGAGAATTTTAGGGATGAGATTTGGGGAAATCTCAGTAGTACAATACCCATCCATATTCAAGCATGCTTACATCATTTATAAAGCATAGCTTAGCCATAATAACCTTAAACATACATGCTCAAGCAAAGATATCTATAAATGGCCATGAAATATATCAAGCATCAGGACATGTGAGCATTTAAATTCATAACATTATGGCAAACCATTAACATTTCATCAATCATCGAACCGTACTTAAAAAAAATAGGTAAGAGTACTACCTTGGATTCTTCCAAGTTCTTGGTGTGATTCCCTTTCAAATGTGTCTCCACAAATATCAAATCCTAAATATTCATAATTATATATAATCATTAACACAAGGTTTATCATAGCTAATTAGCTTGAAAACCAAGCTCCCTTTTACTTTTCTTTTACTTTGACTTTTAAGGGCCTAACTTTAACATTTTGTATGCTTGTCCTAAATTTAATTACATACCTTTTTCCTCCTTCTTTCTTTATGTTGCCTTTCCTTCTATCTCTTGAGTGGATGAAGCTTGGTGTGAAGAAATGAGGGAGTGGGAGGGGGTATTTATAGGTAGGGGGAGGTGGTAGAGTTTAAAGCAAATTTAATTATTGTTTCAAGTCCACTGTTAGATCAAATCTCTTTAATTATAGGCCATTGATCTTAGGGCTTTACTTTTTAATTTTTCCCTTCATTTGCATGCTTAAGGGCCTATTTAATTGGCCCAATTTCTTTTAATTCATTATTGGGCTTGGTCTTGATTTTTACTAGCCCAGTTTCCATCTTTAGACTTTTTTTTTTGGGCTTCTAGGCTATCTTTCTTATTGGGCTTGATCCTTTCTTTTATTTTTGAATTTCTTTCCCAATAGGCCTAAACCTCTTTCACCTATTGAGCTTAGTCTTTTCTTCTTATTGGACTTGGGCTTAACCTTTAAATTATTATGCCTCTTTTCTATTTTTCATTTGGGTTTGGTCCTTTTTATCCTTATTGGGCTTTTCTAGAAATACTTTTGTTTTATGGTATGCCATCTTTAATCATTATTATCACAATATTGGATGTTACGGACAGTATACACAAGCTAAACTCTCAAGCTCTATTGAACTATGCAGCAACTTAAAAAAAGCTGCTTGCCATTGTTTTTGCTTTCAACAAGTTCAGATTATATCTCATTGGGTCAAAGACTATAGTGTACACTAGTCATGTGGCTATTCATCATTTACTCTCTAAGAAGGATTCCAAGCCACACCTAATTCATTGGTTCTACTACTTCAAGAGTTTAATCTAGAAACCAAGGATAAAAAGGGTACTAAGAATCCGTTTACTGATCATTTGTCCTTCCTTGAGCAACCCCCCTAATGACTTAGATGTTTAAAGTACCTATCCAAGAGGATTTTCCTTATAAGCAGCTATTTATGTTAGTTGTCACCACACCTTAGTATGCAAACATTGTTAACTATCTGATGTGTGATATCTCACCTGTTAACTTGAGTTTTCACCAGAAAAGAGAACTATTTGATGTTAAACACTATTTTTGAGAAGAACCATTGTTGTATAAACATTGCCCAAATAGTGTTATTCATCAATGTTTACCACAAAATAAAGATAGAAGCACTATTAAGAAGTGTCACTCTCATGAGTATGGTGGACATTTCAATGCATCCAAAACTATTGCTAAGATATTACAATTAGGATTTTATTAGCTACTATGTTCAAAAGATGCCTAATAGTTCACATTAGCTTGCGGCTAATGTCAAAGGACGAGAAACATCTCTAATAAGTAAGAAATGCCCTGAATAATATTTTGAAAGTTAAGCCTTTTAATGTGTAAGGTCTTGATTTTGAGACCATTTCCATTATCCTTTAATAATAAGTACATTTTGGTTGTTGTTCATTGTGTGTCAAAATGGGTTGAAGCTACTCTTATACCTTCAAATAATTTCAAGATAGTGATTAACTTTCTTAAGAAGAACATATCTTCCTACTTTAAAGTACTGTGTGCTCTAATCAGTGATGAAGGCACTTATTTTCACACTTAGTACTTGGATATGCTTTTAAAGAAATATAGGGTTTACCATCAAATAGTTACTCCATACTACCCTTAAATGAGTAGGCAAGTTGAAATTTTCAAATGTGATCTAAAGAGAAATCTCAAGAAGACACTAAGGTCATCTTAGAAGGATTAGGCAAAAAGAATGGATGATGCACTTTGGTCTATTGCACTGCTTTTAAAACACTAATTAGGACTTCTTCTTATTAACTGGTGTTTGGTAAAGCTTATCACTTGCTAGTGGAATCGGAACACAAAGCTTATTGGGCAATTAAGGCAGTGAACTTCGATCTTAAGGCTACCAATGAAAAAACATTATGACAATTGAATGAACTAGATAAACTTCATCGAGAAGCTTATAAAAGTACAAGGTTTTATAAAGAGAGAACCAAATTCTGGCATGATAAGCACATTCAAAGAAAACAATTACATGAAGGCCAGTTGGTTCTCCTTCTCAATTTACACCTAAAGCTCTTTCTAGGCAAGCTCAAATTTAGTTGGTCAGGTCCTTTCAAAATTTTTTCTCACGGAGTAATAGAAATTGGAAGTGAGATTATTGGGACCTTCAAGGTCAATGTATAATGGTTGAAATCTTAATTTATTAAGAAAGCTATAGAGAAAGTGGTTGCCATCAATTTGGGCATCCCCTAACCTTGCCTACATCTAAAAGTTAAGCTAAAAACTTTAAATTACAACAACTTCTCTTCATTTACCCTATAGTTTAGTTTATGTGAGTGTTTTAGTTTGTATGTTGTTTTGTATTTTTATTTTTGCTTATGTTTTTGTTAGGTACCAAGTTCATTGGTCTATTACTAGTTGAAGTTTCAATGTTTCAAAAATGGTCTTATCATTTTAGGAATTTTTCTATCCCATTGTCTTTTGTTTTATGTTATTATCTTTACATTCCTTAAGGATAAGTCACATGCTATTTTAGGGGAACATTTTATGATAATTTAAATAGAGAAATTGAGAAGGAAGTTTTACATAAAATTTAATTTGTTAATGGATCATTGTATTGGGTTGTTAAGCATAAAAATCTAAAGTTTAAGTGGCTTATTTGGGAGTTATTTAGATGTCTACAAAGTTCTAACTTTGTGAGGGTTGAGTTTGCTAAAATTATACGGTCCTTAGGTATTAGTCCTTGTAACAGTGGTGTACATAAGCAAGCTGTGTTGAGCTACACAACTGTGTGGTGCACAATATTTAAACTCATGGCGAACATGGGCAAGTCATGTCCATTCATATGAGTATGTCCTTCCACCTAAGAGAATCCCTTCTCAAGACCAGGGATGTATATGAGTAGGCCATGTAGAACCTTATAGCCATATGTCTCATGTCCTTATTAATTGTTGAAAAATAATGTTGCACATGGGTAGCCTGTGCAAATGAGCATGCATATGTGTCAAATTTTTATCTTAGCCAAATTGTAAGGAGCCAACAAACCCAAGGTGCACATAATAGGTTGTGTTAATTTACATGCTCTTGTGTTGCACCCACCTTCCCTATTGTTGAAAACCTATGATGAACATAAGCTAGCCATGTCCATGTACATGCTCATGTCTATTAAAAAAAATTTCTAATTTTAAACCCAAAACCCAATTCTGACCTAGGCAACCAAACCTATACCTAAATGTAGTAGACTTCCTTTAGCCATCCATTTAACTTTCACCCACAACCAATCTTATCCTATCCATTTCCAAACCTATAAACCCAACCCATTCCCTTATTTCTAAACCTTGATCCTAAAATTCCCAATTCTTAAACATACCTTTCTAATTTTCCAAACCCGTCACACCTTAACATCCTTCTTCAACATTGCAGTCTTTTTTAGCTTTCCTCGATATTACCATCACTATCTTCTTCCTTGTTTACCATTGTCGCCTATCTTTGTCTTCTTCTTCCTCACCATTTCCACTCTTTCACTATTGTCATGTCTCTTTCTTCCTCCTTTGTTTCTGTGTAAAGGTTAGTAATTCTTTTTTTCTTTATTTTATTTATTTTTCTTTTTATGCCCACAATTTGATTTTGTATCCCTACATCTTTTCCTTATTATTATTATTATTATTTTTTCTTTTCTTTTATTTGCTTTTTTTTTGTTTTGATTTTGCATTAACAATTGCTTTGGACTTGAACATATTGTTGGACTTCATTGGTTTCTTTTAGCTTTGGCTTGTTAGATTCTAATTGGTATTAGGCTACTCTCTGCAATACCTAATTGTTTTAAAATGACTTGAAACTAATGAGTTACAAAGGGAAGTACCCATATGCCAATGATTAGAGGCCAAACAAAATTAGAATGATAATTTAGACATCTAAAAATGAGAACACAAAGCTAAAGGTGTCACTCCATCACATATATCATATGCTATTACTTACCACTAAAAGACCTTGTATTATTGGTAGAAAACTATGTTGACAAGGTCTTGGAGTTTATAGTGTAAAACATAAGATCTTGTTAACAAGATCTTGAACCTTGTCTACAAGATGTTATATCTTTTAACTTCACATGATTTAATGCTAACTCATCTTTAATACACTTACTCAACTAGAAACATCACAAAATAAGGCATGGAATTCGAGTTTAGAGCATATACATCAAAACTAGTCAAGATGACAACTTCCATGCCATTCCATATTTTGTCTAGAATTTTGAAAATTCATAACAAATTCTAGAAAATTCCAAATCATGCAAATTATGTATTTCTAGAAAGCTTAGGACGTTCTCTAACTATCATAAAAATTTTAGATCAAAACAAGATCATTTGACCCACAGAAACTAATGGAATAATAATTAGGGTCTATTTCTATTACTACAATAGACATGAAATTTTAAAAATTCATATCTCACTATATAGAGCTCCAAATTGAGTGCTCTTAGTAGCTGTGAAAATTACATGCTTATAAAATTTCATGAGCATTGAACTTCATTTGACCCACCAAAGACATTAAAAGCTAGACTATCTAGAGGAATAGTAGCATGATACCAAATTGAGTGCTCTTAGTAGCTGTGAAAATTACATGCTTATAAAATTTCATGAGCATTGAACTTCATTTGACCCACCAAAGACATTAAAAGCTAGACTATCTAGAGGAATAGTAGCATGATAGTTTTTGCATAATTTAGCTAACTTTGAAAAATCATAAGATATTCCATAGAGCTCCAAAAATTATGCTCTTTATCTTTATGAAACTCTCTCAATGAGATCTATAGTCTACCAAATTTTGTGTCAAAACTCACTCATTTAGTCAGATTTTGGATTAGGGCAAAATATGGCTTAAAATAGTAATTATATGGCTCTGAATGATATCAAATGACTCTCTACTTGAACCATGACCATTTGAGTAAGTCCAAAAACTTAAACACAACATATAAAAGCACCTCAATAGGTTTAAATCCTTATGAAACTTCACCATTCCACTTGTATAAATACACATAGACATTATGGCTCAAGGATTTTAAAATCATACATTCTCATATATTTGGCTTGATATTCATTACATACAACATAGTCATATACTTTTACATATGCTCAAAGATTTAAAACTCATAAACAACTTATACATACATACTTTGACATTAATTTACATAAAAAATTATACTATTATCAAAGAATCATCAATCATGCTCCATGGCTCACATTATTTACTCCTTGGATTTCACCTAGACAAAGTTAGATAGAAAGTGGGGGAGAGTGTAACATCCGATCCCTCCGTAAACGTGAGAAACACAATATTCGGTTTCTCCGTAAACATCAGAAATGGGCCAAATATAAAAGGAAGTCCTCAAAATAGAAGGAATTAGGGCTAACTAAAATTATGATAAAATTTTAAATATTAGAAAATGAGGATTTGAGTTTGAGATGCCTAAAAATCAGAGCCAGAAGAGCTCAAAAAATTTGTCGAAAAAAGTAGGGGCATTTTTGTAATTTTTGAAAAGTTTGGAAAACTCACAGGAGGACTTTTTAAATAAAAAATTTGAGCTTTTCGGGGTTCTTAGAAGCCCTGAAAACCATGGGAACCCCTAGAATAGTTGAAACCCCTCCGATGAGCGATTTCAGCAAAGGTTGACTAAAACTTTGATTGAATGGTTCAAAATGGTCTTAAATCCAATTTAAGTGATTCTAAAGACATTTTATAAGTTAGAAAGCCTAAATATTATGATGGAAAAGACATATTTTGAAAAGGAGTTGAAATGGGCTTAAAATGAAAAAAGCCAAGAAGAGGGACTAAAATGCAAAAGTAAAAAGTTGCATAAAGTGACTTTTAGCCTCTTCTTATCCACGTTCCAACAGCTTCTCTGACTAAAATGCTTTGTTTCTGCCCAAAAAATAGAAAAGAGACTTAGAGAGAGAGTGGCGCATAAGACAAGCTCAAGGGAAGAAGAAAAGCCAAGAGGAAGGTATGAACTCATGGAAACTTTTGTTCTTCTCTTTAGAAAACTTCTTCCCCTCTTTTCCTCCTCCCTTCCTATAGATTTATTAAGATGTTTGGTTCTGTTTTGAGCCCAAAACAGAAGGGGAAATTTTGAAATTCAAGGAGAGGGTTGAAGCAAGGAAGAGAGCTCTTGAGATAAGCTTGGAATCAAGGTGATTTTTCTATCTTGGTTGCTTCCTTTTTCTTGCCCTTTATGTGTGGAGTTTTGCCAGAATAGAACCATCTTGGGGGGAGGATTTTTTGTCTAGAAATAAGAAATAATTGTGGGTTTTAGACCATGAGGAGTTAGTAGATGCAAGGAAATTAGAAGAAAAGCTAATGAAAATCAAGTTAGGAAAGTGTAGAGCTCTTGAACACCTTGCAAAAAATGATTTGATATATGAGTTTCCTTGCATGTGTGAGTATTTGATTGAGCTCTTAAGACCTCTAGGAAGCTTCCCAAGAGTGTCTCCCATCAAGGAAAAATCAAGAAGGCCATGAACTCTTCTTTCCCCTCATGTCTCGGCCTAGGCTACTTGAATAGGTTAAGAAGTGTTTTAATTTGTTCTAACCTTGGTTTGAGACTTTTTATGATGGTAGAAGGTGGGAGGAGCCCTTGGGGAAAATTTAGAAGCCATTGATTAGGAGATGAGGCAATGGCATCCATAATGTGACCCTATGAAACAACTTGTGTCTAGGCTTTTGTAAATGAATATGTAATGGCTCCAAGGACCTTAAATAAGGTCAAGAGGCCTAGGAATGAGGAGAGAATGGAGCCAAGAACTTGAATCATGATGGTTGCTTCAATAGGCCATTTATGGAACCATTATGTGACTTATGGAATCAAGTATATTCTTAAATATAAGTTTAATGTCCTAGCTTATTTCAAGAGTGTAATTAGCTTCCATATGATGTGTTTAGGCCAAGAGAAATGATCTCCACCCTCTTGGGTGTGTGAGGTCAAGGGAGAGGACTTAAGGCTTAAGAAAAAAGTGTGTAAATGCAAGCAAGGTAGCTCTCTCCATATTCTCTCATGCATGGATATGTGTTAGCTTGTTTTAAAATGTATGTATATGTCTTTTCAAGCTATGAAAAGTTTGCTAGCATGCCTTGATATGCCATGATTCTTGATGCCATGTTATATTTTTAAATGACTACATAATGTTTGTATGAGTTTGCTTGAGTATGGAGAGGCCAAGAACTCTTCCCTTTGGTGAGGATGAGCCAAGAACCCTTGAGCTTGGTTGAGACAAAGTAAAGAGTCTCTCAAAAGCAGAGTGAGCTCCTAAGAGTATGGTTGAGTCCAAAGTGCTTAAAAAATGGGTGAGATAAGTCCAAAATCCATGAGGAGAAGTGTGAAGCCAATCCAAGCACTTGGTGAACTCTTGAATGTCTTATATGAGTGATTCACATGCCAAGCTTGTGTTAAAAATGTCTATGATTTTCATTTTCTCCATGCATGCATTTGTAAAGCTTGCTTTGTACATATTATGTATAATTGAATGAGAGATGAGCTATTGGGATTCTTTGAATCTCATCCCCTCTTCTCTAATATTCTAGCATGCTAGATGGACCAAGAGAGCAAGGTAATGGAAGCCAACCCCTTGGGAGAAGAGAGTAGGATGTTAAAGTCCATGGAATTGGCTACTTTAAAGCCATATGAATGGAAAATTTTGTAATCCATGGTCATATATGTTCTATGAGGTCATGAATATGTATAAATATGTTGATGTATCATGTATGAATGAGAGATTATGACATGTGAATACTAGAATGTAAAATGAGTATGAAATGGCCGTTTTTGCTTCGTGAAAGTTTGATGCACTAGTGTATATGTGGAAGTGGCACGGCCAAATTGGGATGCATGAGGTTTGGGACCCCTTGGAGAGTTCAAAAAATTTATATTCATGCTTTTAGACTTACCCAAGAGGAGTCAAACATTGAGAGAAGCCATTTGGACATTTTGGTACCCTATATGGGGCATAAATTTGCTATCTTAGAACCTTATATCATTTTTTGTCCAAATAAGCTCTTCTTGATCTGAGATTTTGCATACAATTATAGTTTTTTGAGATATTTTTGAGAAGCTAAAGAAAATAATTTTTCGAGTTCTAGAGAATGTTTGATGAATTTTCAAAATTGGGATTTTCTATGGATTATGGTATTGCACTATTCACACTAGCAGATTTGTATTTTATGCCATCCGATGGGAAAATGGTGTCCAATACTTATGAAATTTCACAGGCATAAACTAGAGGTCATAAGGTTTCTGTGGCCACTGAGATCACCTCATTTGGAAGTCTGAGCAAGGAGTTATACATTTTTGAAGTTGACTATCAATAGTAGTGGCGCCCTAGGAGTCCAATCACTGTTCCATAGATTTCCAATAGCTAAACGTATTTTTTTCATTCTGGAATTATTTTTAGCATAAATTTAAAATTTTTAAATTTCCATAATTACTGAATTTGTGTGATTTTCATTTTTATAGAATTAGTTATGAATTTTAGAAATTTGTATTAGTAATCTGAAACAGCAGCCCAGGCAGAAGCGACCTCTGGACCTTTGTGGATGTCAAACGCCCTCTGTGATGAATGTTATGGTCTGGGCATATTTTTTGTGAATTAGACATCCGTAGCTTCCCATAATGACCAAGATTTCATGATTTATATTTTTTTAGAATTAGTTATGATTTTTCAAAATTTGACCAGAAAAGAGGCCAAATCTGGCCGAAAATATACTTCATCATTTTGAGCTCCATTTCGATTTCTATGAGTTGTATTGATGCATTTAAATATGAGAATATATAGTATGAGCTCACACGATCCATGTGACATTGAATAAAATTTTTAAGTATGATGCAACGCAAAGAAAGTCACTATTTTTTCTCTTTTGCCTTATATCTTCATGAATATAATGATGTGAGGGATGTATATATATGATATGATGAGCTAGAAGTTATGGTGTTACAGAGAATAAGGTTCAAAGAATCCTAATAGCTTTTTCACCCTTCAAATAAGCATGCATGGCATATTATCATATCAAAGAACACAAGCATGTACCAAAAGCTTCCAAGAATCAAATATAAATATGTTTTCAAGATAACATAAACATGTCAAGATCAAAATCAAGCTTTAGGGACTTTTGGTTTTGCCTCATCTAACTATTTAGGACTTTGGGATTAGCCTTACCCATTTTCTAAGAATTTTTGACTTACCCTTACTCATTCCAAGAGACTCTTATGTCTCGCTCATTTCAAGGGACTTTTGGCATCACCTCACCCATTAAGAGCAAAGTCATATCCCAAACACAATTCAAGAAGCATCATGGTACTACAGCATCAAGCCAATAGCTAAAGGCATGTTTCATGATCCAAACACACACAAGCATCCAATGACAATTAATAACCAAAAAATGCATTCAAGAAAAGATGGAGAGCTACCTTTCTCAAGAAGCACCACTTTTCTTCCTTGGTTTCCCAACTTTCTTTCTCAGCCTCACAAGCATACTTGGGAGACACTTGATTTGCTTGGTCTAGACACATTAAACAACACACAAAGGTATCAATGGAACCATCTCTAACCTCACATAAGCCTTATATAAGCTACTTCTAGTTTTGGGCATCCATATGGCTCCATATAGTAGCATAATAAAGCAACTCACACAATTCATTATCTTGACTCCAATTTCTCACTCAATCTAAGTCACATGACTCCATTTATCCTCATTAGAGTCATCACAAATTCAAATCAAGGAGCTTAACATCGAGTTGCTTCTTTATGCATAATGGAACTTTAAAATCTCAACTTTCAAACTATGGTTCCTAAATTCAAACCAATAGTTCCTTTGGTGTCTATTATTCTTTTCTAGGCCATTTGTATCCTTGGAATCAAAGAAAACTCTCCCTAGGTGCATAATCCTCTCCTTGGCCGAGACACATACCAAGGTGAAGAGCCCATGGAGTTTTCTTAGTTTTCCTAAGGAATTTCCTATCCATAAAGCTTTCTAGATGTCTTGAGAACTCAAACATGGTTTTACACAAATCATCACTAGAAAGCTCTATAAATCCCTAAGTACAATTAAAACCCTAATTTTTATACCTTGTTATCTATAGCCTCTTTTTGAGTTATATTGCTTTTATATAATTCCTTAGGCTTCAAAACCCCTTTCTCTACAATGTTGGGACCAAAATCAAACTCTTTACATGGTGCTCTAATTCTAACCGAAACACTTAAGTAAAAGAGAACTAAGAAGAAGCAAGTTGGGCCGTGGTTTTTTACCTTATTTCAAAACTTGTTAAGAGAGCTTTCTTATGCTTCCAAAGTTTCCTCCAAACCCTTCTTTCCCTCTACTAAACTAGTCATAGAACACCTCCTTTTAGAATATCAAAACTATGAAAAGAGAGAGGAAAAGGAGGAAAAGAACTTTGGTGAAGGGAAAGTATAAAAAAGTGATGATTTCTTACCCTTTCTTGCTTGGGTTTTCTTTTCCTTGCTCCCTCACTTGGTGCGCCACCTTGAGCTACCCTTGAATTTGTTTTAGACTAAAGAACTATTAGTTTAGATGGGAGGCAAAAGTAAGGCGTGATATATAAGGGGTGGAGCTCATTTATAACATTTTCCAAAGTTCCAACTATGTCCTTAAACTTTAATTTCTCTATTTGAGCTTGTTTCAAATCCTTTCTGAGAATTGTGTTTTCTATTATAAAATCTAGGTTCTCTAATTCATAAAATGCTTTTGGTTTCACTCAAATTGGATTTAAAATCTTATTGAATGGTCTAGTCAAAGTTGCAATCAACTAATGCCTTAAATCACATACTTGCAAAAAAGATAATGAATTGTGTGAGTACTCCTATAGTACTCCTATAGTACTCTAATGAGGATATAAGTACTCCTAGAATGGTCTAGTAAAACCAAAGGTATTTTAAAAATTAGATGACCTAAATTTTATGATAGAAAAGACAACTTGCAAAAAAGAGTTGAAATTAGCCTAAAAGGAAAGAACCAAGTTTAGGGACTAAATTTGAATTTCAGAAAATGTTATAAGTGAGCCTCCACCCCTTTAATATCATGTCCCACTTTTACCCAGCCTTTTAACTAACAAGCCTTTAGTCTAAAATAGATTCAAGGGTAGTCCTAAGAGACACACCAAGTGAGGGAGCAAGGGGAAGAGAAAGAAGCCTTGAAGTGTAAAAATTCCACACTTTTTCATTCCTTTTCCTTCACCAAACTTCTTCTCCTCTTTCTCCTCTCTCTTCTTATGATTTTGGTGATTTAATTAGACATGTTTTATGGCTAGTTTAATAAAAGGAAGAGAGAATTTAGGAGAATTCTTGGAAGCTTGTAAAAGTGATCTTGAAAAGCTTGCAAAAAAGGTAAGAAAACCATGGCTTAAGTTGTTCTTCTTGGCTCTCCTTCCCTTTTATATTTCCAGCTAGCATAAGGGTTATATATAAAAAACTTTATTTTCATCCAAACTTGATAAGAAGTGGGGTTTTGAAGCATGAGAAATCATATGGAGCAATTAGGATTCAAAAAGAATTAATAGATAACAAGTTATGACATTTAGCATTTTGGTCGCACCTAGGAAATTTGAAGCTTTCTAATGGTAATTTAGACTATCTAAGACCATGTTTGAGTTCTCAAGATATCTAGGAAGCTTCATGGGTGGCAAACTCCCTAGAAAATTGAATGAAACTCCATGGGCTCCCACACTTTGTTATGTCTTGGCCAAGAGAGGGAACAAGTACCTACAGAGATATTTTCTTAATTCCAATGGTAGAAGTGGTCTACAAATAAATAATAAACACTAAAGGAATCATTGGTTTGAATTTAGAAACTATATTTTGAAAGATGGAAGTTTAAGTTTGTTTTTAGGCATAAAGAACCAACTTAGTATTTGGCTCCTTAAATTGAGTTTATGATAACTCTAATAAGTTTAAATAAAGTCATGAGACTTAAATTGAGTGAGAAATTAGAGCCAAGATCATAAATTATATAGGTTGTTTCATTATGTCCTTGTATGGAACCATAACCATACCATAAGCTAGAATATGTGCGTGTAGAGATTATGTAATGCTAGAATGGGTTCCAGTGATGTTTTTGTGTCTTATTTGATGTATCTACGCCAAGCAAATCAAGCTCCTCCAAGATGTGTATGTGAGGTTGAGAAGGGGAAGGAAAGCTCAAAGGAGAAAGTTTGTGATTCTTGATTCAAGGTAGCTTTCCATCATTTCTTGTATGTATTACTTGGTTGTTTGATTGTTATTAGATGCTTGTATGTATGTTTAAATCATGATATATACTTATATCTATTAATTTAATACTTTGATACCATTGTGTTTGTTAAATGACAATTTGAATGTGTTTAGCTCTTAATAAATGAAGTTGTTCCAAAAGTCCCTAAGAACAGGTTAGATAAAGCCAAAAGTCTCAAGAGTAAATGAGACTAAGTCAAAAGTCTCTAAAAGTGAGTGAGACTAATCCAAAAGTGTAACACCTAATTTTCGTAAAAACAACATAAACATGCCAGATATAAAAGAGAGTCCCCTAAAATAAATCAGTTAAGGCCAAGTAAAATTTGCTTAAAATTCTAAATATTAGAAAATAGGGAATCAAGGTTTAAGATGCCCAGAAATGGGGGCCATAATAGCTAAAGAAATTTATGAAGAAATGCAGTGGCATTTTCATAATTTTAAGCAACTTTTAAAAAACTCAAAGGAAGGATTTTTAAATGGAAAAATTGAGTGCCTGATGTAATATCCAATTTTTGTCAAACAACGAAAATAGATACATTTTCAAAGCAAATCCCCTGAAATGAATTAGTTAAAGTCCTAAAAAATTTAAGTAGTATTCTAATCTCCTAAAAATGAGAATCTCAAGCTTAGATAGAAAGAAAAATGGAGCTAGAATAAAGAAAAGAATTTTAACGAGACGTTGACGAAATATAATGGCATTATCGTAATTTTAGGTAAATTTTAGACTCCTCATAAGAGGATTTTTAAATGGTAAAATTGAGTTGCCAAGGGTTCTCAGAGGCCTTGAATACCATGGGAAGTCTCAGGACAGTTAAAACCCTTCCGATATACATTTTCCAACATCGGTTGACTCAAAATTTGACCTTTTCATTTGGGAAGATTTTAGCTTCAATTTAAGTGATTCCAAAGGCATTTTACTAAATTGAAGACCTAAATTTCATAATGGAAAAGATGATTCTAAAAAAGGAATTAAAATAAACAAAAACAAAAATACCAAGACGAAGGGACAAAATTAGAATTTTTAAAAATTATTTCTTAACCTAGCTATATATATAGCCCATGCCCTACCTCCTCCTTCACTTAGCCACTTTTGTTTCTGCCCTAAACCAGAGAAGAGAGAAAGGGTTTGAGGTGCACAAGAAGGAGAAGAAAGGAAGGAGAAAAGGAAAGTAAAAGGTATGGTTTTTCATGGATTGTCATGCTTTCTCTGTAGCAAACTCTTTCTCCTCCATCTTCTCTTCTTTCTTATGGTTTTGTTGATGTTCTTGGATCTATTTTGAGGGCAAAAAAAGGTGGAATTTTCGGATTTAAGGAGAGGAGACCAAGAAAGGGAAGAATCATCCAAAAAATCAAGGAAAAATAAGGTAAAACTTCATTCCCATAGTAGCTACTCCTTCTCCCCATCTCTCCTTGGTTCGTCCAACCTAGGGAACTCCAAGACGTCATGGATTTGGGCAGAACCAAGGGTGAATCTTAGGAAATGGAGTGTGGAGAATAAGAATATGCAAAGGAAATTAACAAAGTACCATTAGATTTTAAGATAGGGAGGCTAGGGTTTTAATTGCACCTTGAATTCTACCATGAATCCTAGCCATATTTTATGATATTTAAGAGTTCATATAGGCCCCTAAGACACCAAGAGATCTTCTTCCATGCTTCTCCTATCAAAGGAAGCAAAGAAACTCTAAAAGTAGCCTTAAGGAGTATATGCCTCGGCCTAGAGAGGTTGGAGTACCTAGAGGAAGTTTTAATTTGCTCCAAGCTTATTTTTGAGTCATATATGATGGAAGAGGATGAGAGGAAGCCTTGGAAAAATTTTAGAAACCATAGAAAGTAAGATGGTGTCATAGGTTTCATAATATGACTTAAAGAAGCAACATGTAGTTAAACTTCTTATTTTAATTGTGTATTGACTCCAAGAGGCTTAAAAGGAGCAAGAATCATAAATGAAAGAAAAGAATGAAGCCTAGAACTCAAATGATAGATGTTGCTTCATTAGGTATATATAGGAACCATAAATGAACCATAAGACAAAGTTAGTGTTCTAAGTAAATAGATAGCTTTAAGAATGGTTCCAAGAGCATAATTGGCTCCTATTTTGTGTATTTAGGCCAAAGGAAACAAGCCTCCCATCATTGTGAGTGTGTGGCTAAGGAAGGGAGTGCATTTTCAAGAAAAAAAGTGTGCTTGTGTGGCAAAGGTAGCTCACTCTTCTTTCTCTCATGCATGGATGAATGCTTGTCTTGTCTTTGAATGTGTGTCTATATGTTTTAAGCCATGAAAAATGTTCTAGCATGATTTCATATGCCATGGTACCATGATGATGTTTTATAGATTCAAATGATGCCTTATGACTTTACTTTAGTTTGCTTGAGTATGGTGAAGCCAAGAACCCACTAGTTATGATGAGGATAAGCCAAGAAGCCTTAAGAATGGTTGAGACAAAGTCTAAAATCTCCCAAGAGTAAGGCTTAGTTCAAGGCCTTTAAGAAAAAGGGTGATGCAAGTCTAATAACCTTAAAGAGAATGGGTGAGACTAATCCACTTACTTGGTAAGCCTATGTATGCTTTGTATAACTTGTTTAAAATGCCAAGAATGCTTCTTGAATGATCATATCTTCCATTATGCTCATGCATGCATTTTTAAGACTTGAATTACATTCTTTATGTATGATTGAAAGGGAGATAAGCTATTGGGATTATTTGAATCTCATTCCCTCCTCTCCAATGTCTTAACATGCTAGGTGGACCAAATGAGCAAGGTAATAGAAACCATCAAGTAGGGAGATGAAAGATTGACAATAAAGTGTCTAATTTTGCTTAAATTGTAGCCATATGGATGGCAAATGATGTTATACTATGATGAATGAAATCATTGTATAATTATTTGAACATGTGTAATTACTCATATATTTGATGTATGTATGAAATTTGGTGCCAAATGAATGGTAATGTAAATTTTGGATAGTGAATGGCAACATATAGCTTGTATGTCCTTGTGTATGGTTTGGGGTGAGAGAGTGATTTTTGATTTCTGGGTTCATGCACTTTTGAGGCAAGTTTAGTAGACCATTTTGGTGCTTTCCCACATGCTCAAGTGGCCATGGTTTCCTTAGAAGCTAAAATGGACCATTTGGACCCCTTATGAGACACAAAAGTGACCATTTTGCAACCTAATATCCAAATTTAATCAAATGAACGAATTTGACCATGAAATTTTGCATACATATAGATATCATATAGAGATTTTTGAGAAGTAAAATACCAGATTATTTGGAGCTCTGCGGAATTAATTATGATTTTTCAAAGTTAGCATTTTTCTATTGTTCTAATGCAGATACTATTCATTTGGTCAGTTGCTTGGGCTGTATCATTTGAGGGGCCAATTATATCCAATACTTATGAAATTGTAAAAAAATAAACTAGACATGATAAGTTTTCCATAGCCACTAAGATCACCCCAA
Source organism: Erythrophleum ivorense (assembly GCA_026724425.1). Classification (NCBI taxonomy): domain Eukaryota; kingdom Viridiplantae; phylum Streptophyta; class Magnoliopsida; order Fabales; family Fabaceae; genus Erythrophleum; species Erythrophleum ivorense. The sequence continues at coordinate 129,128 of JAIUCV010001217.1, forward strand.
TTGGACATCTGAACAGGAAGATATGAATTTTTGAAATTAGATGATAGTACCAATAGTGACAGGCGACCTCTGGTACTATTCCATCAATTTCTAATGAATAAAATCTTGGCTATGGTCTAAAATTATTTTTATCATAAATAATACATCTGTAGCTTTCCATAATGGTATATTGTCCTTAATTTCAATGTTTTTAGAATTAGTTATGAGTTTTCAAAATTCATGTCAGAATTCTAGAAACTCTATCCGAGGCTGCATCATTGATTTTCATGTATATTATCCATTTGCACGAGCTTTAGGCCACTTATTGAGATGGATTTGAGTTATATTTGTGTAATTAAATATGAGAATGAGATAGATGAATTCATATGGTCTACAAAACACTGAATGAAAAATTTATGTATGATGCAACGTAATTAAATTGATTATTTTTAATGGTTTTCCTTCTTCCTCATGTAGTATCCATGGAAGGAAGCCTAGAATTTGTATGAGATGATTTGTATAATTATGGTGTTACACCCAAGGTTGTCAGAGGCCCTGAAAACTATAGGAACTCCTAGAACAGTTAAACCCCTCCGGTTTATGTTTTAGAATATCAGTGACCTCAAACTTTGACCCTTTCATTTGAGAAGATTTTAGACCTGATTTGAGTGATTCCAAAGGCTATTTATAGGTTAAAGAACCAAAATTTTGTGATGAAAAAAATAGTTTTTGAAAAATATTTGAAATGGGCCTTAAATGAAAAAGCTAAGAATGAAGGACAAAATTAGCATTATAAAAAGTTCCTTAAGAATCCCTAGCTATATATAGGTGGCGCCCCACTTCTCCCTCATATTTGACCGACTTGAATTCTATCCAACACTAGGGAGAAGTTCTGCAAAATGTGGTGCACAAGAGGGAGCTTCAAGGGAGGAGAAAAACCTAAGAAAAGGTAAGGAAAATCAAGGAATTTCTTGCTCCTTCCTTCATTGAACTTGCTCTCCTTCTTCTCCTCTTTCTTTCCATGGTTTTGATGCATAATTTGGATTTGTTTTGAGTTTTATTTAGAGGGGAGAAGTTCAATTTTTCATGGAGGAGTGAAGACAAGGGAGAAAGCTCTTGAAAAGGCTAAGGAATCAAGGTATTCTCATGGCTTTCATTGCTTCTTCCTTCTTGTTTCTCCATAGCTAATTTTCGGCCTCATATAAACAAGTAAGAGGGAGCAAAATATGAACCAAAACAAGCATGAAACTTAGGTTTTTAAGGGTGAGGAACAAGTAGATGCAAAGAGATTCCAAAAAGAACCATTAGTTTTTAAGCTTCTAAAACCTAGGGTTTCCTTTACACCTTGGTATGTATGAAGCTTTCTAGTGATATTTCTAATTGTCTATGAGTGTATATGGGTTCTTGGGATGCCAAGAAAGGCTCACATGTGTCATTTCCATCAAGAAAACAAAGTTAGCTCCATGGGTCTAAAACTTAGCATATGTCTCGGCCAAGCTTGGTTTGTGCCTAGAGAGAGTTTTAAAATTTTTATAAAGGTAGAAAGGGACTAAACATGATAAGAGAACATCAAAGAAAGGCTTAAAAAAATTTTAGAAACCTTGGTTTGTGTGATGGAAGTGTATGCTCCATAATAAAACTTAAAGAAGCAACTTAGGTCTAGGCTCTTGGGAATGAAATTGTGATGACTCCAAGAGGCTTAAATGGGGTCAAGAGACTTAGATGAAAGGGGAAAGTGGAGGCAAGACCTTGAATTCTAGCACTTTCTTCATTAGGTCTTATATGACACCATTATACAACCATAGAATAAAGTAAGCTTCCATAGTGAGTGGGTGATGAAGAACTTACTTCCATGATGTAATTGTGTCCTATTTAATGTGTTTTGGCCAAGAGAACCAAGACCCATCTCATTGCAAGTGTGTGGCCTAAAAAGGGGAGGAATATCTAAGGAAAAAAAATGTTGAACTCTTGCTTCAAGGTAACTTTCTCTTCTTTCTTTCATTCATAAGTGGATGTTTATCTTGTCTTTGAATGTGTGTGTGCATGTTTTAAACTATGAAAGATGTCTTAGCATGTATCTATATGCTATGGTACCATAAAGCTTTGTTATGTATTTGAATGATATTTTATGAACATGTTTTGGTTTGCTTGAGTGTGGTAAAGCCAAAAGTCCCTTAGTAATGGTGAGAATGAGCTAAAAACCCCAAGAATGGGTGAGATAAAGCCAAAAGTATTTAAAGAGTGAGGCTTCGTAAAAAATCCCTTAAGAAAATAGGTGAGGCAAGTTTAAAATCCACAAGAGAATGGGTGAGGCTAAACCATTTGATTGGCAAGCCTATGTATGCTTTGTGTGACCTCTTGAGTGTAAGAAATGTTTCATGAATGATTATGCATTCCATGTTATCCATGCATGCATTTTTAGACTTGGATTTGCATTCTTTATGTATGGTTGAAAGGGAGAAGAGCTATTGGGATTCCTAAAATCTCATTCCTTCCTTCCTATTATCTAACATATCTAAGTGGACCAAGTGAGCCAAAGAATGGGAGCCACCAAGCTTGAAGGAGAGAAATTGACAAAAAGTGTACTATTTTGCTTACTTTGTAGCCATATGAATGGCATAAGATGTAATCCAATGTTGTATATGATGTATGAGCTTATGAACACTTGTAAATGTATGGATATATTATGTATGTATGAGAATTAGAGTTATATGAATGATATTACATGATTTTGACATTGAATGGTAAGATGAGGCTTGTATGTTCTTATGTATATCTTGGGGTGGAAGAGTTAGTTTGTGAAATCTAGATTTGTACACCTTTAAGACAAGTTTAATAGATCATTTTGGTGCCTTCGCACATGCTCAAGTGGCCATGAAAGCCTTGAGAGCAAAATTAGACCATTTGAGACCATTAGGAAGCAAGAAATTAGCCATTTTGGAAATCAACGTCAAGATTTGACCAAATGAACGAATTTTCCTATGAAATTTGGCACACATATAGATTTCATCCAAAGCTTTTTGAGAAGCTAAAGACCAAATTATTTGGAGCTTTGTGGAATTAATTATGAATTTTTAAAGTTGCCAAATTTTAACTGTTTTGATATAGTTACTGTTCATATAGTTAGTTTCTTCTCTTGTGTCATTTGAGGATGTAACACCATATTATATTCTAATATTGAACCTCATCTCACAATTGGGAATATACAATTCATTCAAGAAATCTCAAGAAATACATTAAAATAATGAATTTAATTATGTTGAGGAACAGATAAATTTTTCATTTTGTGTTTCCGGGACCTCATGAACTCATCAACAACATTCTCTAATTATTTTCCATATGTACAAATCATAACATTCTCAAAAAATGGCACAAACCACGGATCAAGGGTAAAAAATCCCAAAATTTCTTCATTTCCCGCAGCTGTATAGTGGTAGATTTTAGGGGAAACTTTGAAAAATCATAACTAAATGTAAAAAAATTGAAATCAGGCAAACCATAACTTTTTGGAAAGCTCTAGATGTTAAATTCACATAAAAATAATTATAGGATATGAACATAGCCTTTGGATCACTTTTGACAATGAAATAGCCACAAAGGTCCGGCTATCCTTGGTATTGATATAGTTTGCCGTCATAAACTTTAAAAATATCTAATTAATTCCAAAAATATATAATCCAAGAAAATGATACTAATATAGAAAGATACATATGTTAGATAGAGGAAAAAAATAACTCTAGACTAGTCCAGATACGTCCAAGCCTAAAAAACTAATCAAATAGTGACACAGATCGGACTGGATGCCTAATATTGGATAGCAACTTCAAAAATTAATATCTCCCTCTATAGACATCCAAATGAGGTGATTCTAATTGGAAAAAGTCACTGGGAAGGTCTAGTTTTTGGTTATAAAATTTTATGGCAATTGGACATCATTTGCACCATGATTGACATAAAACAATTTTTGGACCACGTGCATAGTAGCAGTGACCATATCAGAAAAATTTCCCTACTTAAAAAATTCATCAAATACTCTGTAGACCTCCAAATAATGCCCACTATAACTTTCCAAAAAGCTCGTAGCAAACTCTAGATGCATCCTAAATTTCAGACCAAGAAAAGTTCATTTAGACAAAAATTGACTTAGCTCGCCAATTTGGTAGATTATGCCTCTCATAAGATATCACTTTGGTCCAAATGGGTTTTTCTTGAGTTTGGCACCTTTTGGGCAAGTTTAAAAGCATGAATATGACTTTTAGGTACTATCCAAGTAGTCCCAAATAGTATGCATCTCATTTTGACCATCTCATACCCAAGAATACATATATTCAAGTGTGCACCTAAGTGTTCAATTTTTATATTTCCATTATCTTGACACCATACAAGGTTCATACATCATTCATACATAATATTACATTTGTTCATGGCCTTACATTACAAAAACAACATGTACAATGTCACTCTCACATTTCTACACAAAGAAGACTATACAAGTTTAAAGTATAGCCCTTCAAGGTTGTTGGCTTGCTCTCTTTGGTTCTTGTGAGCCACCTAGACAATTCAAGATGGAAGAGAAAAGGAGAATGAGATTCCAAGAATCTCAATAGCTCACACACCCATTCACATACACATTCAAGGCATATATACATCTAAGCACATGTATGGAAGGTTTGGCAACCATAAAGTATACAAAGTCACAATTGCCATGCCACTTATTCACATTGAAGCCAAGACCATGCTCTAGGGACTTTTGGTTTTGCCTCACTAGGACTTTTGGATTTGCCTCACTCTTAGTTTAGGGACTTTTGACTTGGCCTCACTCTTCCAAGAGACTTTTGGCCTTGTTTCACCCATATCATGAGACTTTTGGCATTTCCTTATCTTCATTAAGGGACTTTTGGCATCACTTTACCTTTATGAGCCATTTCCATAACCATAGTCATTCAAGAAGACACATTGGTACCAATGTAAAGTTAAGGCATCTAGTGGCATATCATCAAGTCACAAGAACACACACAAGCATACAATAACATATATATACACACAAGAATGCAAGGAGAATGAGATAGAGAGCTACCTTGGATTTATGAAAACCTTTCTTGATCTTTTCCTTCCCTCTTTTCAGCCTCACAAGTGAATCTAGGTGAAGTAGGGTTCTCTTGACCTAAACATCACAATTATCACACCATCACATACTTGAAGCACGCCAAGACATGAAGCTAAAGCTTGAATACATACTTGGTCTCATAAGTGGCATAATGGTTCCATAATTGACTAAATGAAGCAAATTTCATATTTCAAGCTCTAGGACCTATTCTCTTGTTATTTCTAGATTTCTTGGACTCATTTAAGGTCCTTGGAGCCCTCACACATTCACTTACACAATTGGAAATCTAAGTTTCTTCATAAAGCACTATTATAGACACCATTGCTCCATCTCTCATTCTATGGCTCTTAAATTTTTTCTAATGGTTTCTCCCATCTTCTAACATCATATAAAGTCCCAAACCAAGGTTAGAATAAATTAAAACACTCCTAGCTCTATAAACTAGCCTAGGCCGAGATATGCACCAAGGAAGGAGTTCATAAGCTTTTTGATTTTTCCTTGATGGGATAGCCACTTGGGAGGGTTTCTAGATGTCTTAGGAGCTCAAGGAAATATTCAAATAACCAAGATAACATTCACACAAAATTAGATTTTACAAAACCCTAGAAAACTCCATACTTTCCTAACTTGATTTCTATTGGTTTTTCTTAGAATTTCTTGCCATATTCCATCTCCCCATAGCCTAAAACCCTTGTTTCTCTCTTTCGTTTGGACAAAAAACTCCCCCCTTATATGGTTCTATATAAAGCCAAAATCATACACCAAGAAGAAGCAAGAGAAGAAAGCAACCAAAGTGAGAATTTACCTTAGATTCAAGTGTGTTTTCCAAGCTCTTTCTTCTTATTGTTCCACCATAAGGAATTTGAACTCTTCCCTAAATTTTTGGACCAAAATAAAACCATTCATCTCAAATAAACCATGAAAAGAAAGGAGGAAAGGAAAGGAACAAGATTGGAGGAAGATGGAGCATGAAATTCTTAGATTTCCTTACCTTTCTCCTGATTTTTCTCCTCTTTCTCTCCCTCTCCTTGTGCACCTAGAGGAGCTCTTATTTTTTTTGTAAATTTGGCAGAGAAAGTTGTGCTTAAGAAGGTGGGAGAAGAAAGGAGAAGTATGTGGAAGCTTCTAGAAGCATACTTTTTCAAAAGTTCCAATGTCATCCTTCTGTAATGGCAATTTCGTTTCAACTTTGTTTTAGATCCTTGTTGAGAACCGTCTTTTCCATTATAAAATATAGGTTTCCAATTTAATAAAATGCCTTTGAAATCACTCAAATTGGAACTGAAACTTTACCGAACAAATTTGTCAAAGTTTAGGCTCATTATCATTGGAAAATGTACATCAAAGGGGCTTTATTGGTCTCGGGGCTTCCTATGAATTTTGGTGCCTTTGAGAACCCTGGGCAACTTAAATTTCCCATTTAAAAATCCCCCTATGTGTTTTTCCAAAAATTGCACTTATTTACAAAAATGCTATTACATTTTGTCAATTTCTATCACAAATTGTTTCTCTATCCTAGTTCCATTTTTCTTACTGTTAGAGAGTAGAATTATCATTTTAGATGCTTAGGACTCTTCCCAAATTTTTTGGGACATTATCTAACTCATTTCAAAGGACTTGCTTTTATACGGCTCATTTCATCGTTTTACAAAAGTTACATTCGTTACAAGGATCAAATGGTGTCCAATACTCATGGAATTTTATAGGCTTTCTATGGCTACTGAGATCACCCCAATTGGATGTCTGAGTAAGGTGGTATAAATTTTTGAAGTTTTGTGACAATACCAATCGCGCCAGATGAGTTTGGTTATTGTTCTATCAATTTCTAGTGGCTAGACGTCCCTATTGTGGTCTGGACTTATTTTTAACATAAAGTAGACACTTGTGACTTTCTAGAATGGTATTGTGTGCTTGATTTTGATTTCTTTAGAATTAGTTATGATTTTTCAAAGGTGATAACAGAAAATTGGCCCATGAACCTGAGGCTACACATGTAATTTTTATGTATATGGTTCATGAGCTCGAGTTATTAGCCACTTTTTGAGATGTTTTTGAGTTGTATATGTGTATTTAAATAGGAAAATGAGATGAATGAGTTCATATGATCCACAGGATACAGAATAAAAATTGAATCCACAATGTAACATGAAAATAATCTAATATTTTAATAGAGTTTTCTTTGAAAAAATTTCTATATCCATGGGAGAAAGTTAGAATATGAATGAGGTGAAGTAATTGAACATGGTGTTACAAAAAGTCTTAAGAAATCAGGTAAGGCTAGACCAAAAGTCCCTAGAGCTTATGTTTGAATTGGAATGACTTTATGCAACTTGAAAATGTAATTATGTATGTCTACTAGAAGCATTTGTAACATGCTTACATTCTTTGACATGAAAATGTGACATATATGTATGCTTAAAAGGGTGAATAAGCTATTGGAATTCTTTGAATCTCACTTTTCCCTACTTCATGTCTAACCATGTCTAGGTGAGCCTCATATAGCAAAGAACGGAAGCCAAGGAGCATGAATGATGATACTTTGACAATATGATAGTTTTTTATATAATTTAATGTCAAAGTATGTATGTATATGATATTTATGAGATGTAAGCCTTTGATCATATGTAAAAGTATATAAATGTGATGTATGAATCAAGGCTAGAGCCAAATGAGAATGCAAGTTCTTGACATCCGTGAACCTTAATATGCTTGTGTATATCAATAAGTGGAATGATGATTTTGAGTTCCATGGTCATATGAGCCTATTATAATGCTTCTATATACTGTTCTTAAACTTTTGGATGTGCTCAAATGGTTATGGTTCATGTGGGAAGCCATTTTGAACCATTTGATGATATAATGAGACCATTTTAAGTCATAATTTTACTCTAAATCAAAACTAAACCAAATAGATGCGTTTTTAGCATGAAATTTAGTAAGTATTTAGATCTCATTTAAAGATTTTCACAGAGCTAAAGAACAAAATTTTTGGAGCTATACAGAATTTATTATAATTTTTTAAAATTGGGCAAATTATGTAAAAACTATTAGTGGTACTATTCATTTGATCAGTCTAGTTTTCTGGGTTTTTTAGGGGACAGATGAGATCCAATGCTCATGAAATTTTATAGACATATATTTAAAATTATAAGATTTCTATAGCCATTGAGAGCACTCAATTTGGATTTGTGTAGAGAAGATATATAAATTTTTTAAGTTTTAGGTCTGTTGCAGGATGAAAAACCCAGTTACTATTCGGTTAGCATTTTGTAGGCCAAATGATATTGTTTTGATTTGAAGTCCTAATTTGCATGATTTGAAATTTTTAGAATTAGTTATAAATTTTCAAAATTTACATCAAAATATAGAACTTGTGGAAAATGTAAGTGTGATATTCAATTTGAGATGTATGCCTCCAACATGAAATTTAAGCTTCAAATTGTAATATTTTTGATTGAACAAGTGTGTGATGGATGGAAGATGAGTTTAGTAAGCTTAAATGGTTCATTTTACCAAAGATAAATTATTTTGGCTTTTAATAATAGTAATTTCTACTACTAAAGGTAATCATTTTATGAAAATTGATACTATAGGCCTTTTGTGATGTAAATTGAAGGCTATCTTGATATGGTATTACACTCTTGTTGCAATTCTCCTATGCAAGTATCTTTTGCATTATAATTGTTTGCTTTTGGCCACTGCCATTGGGCATTTATGTTGAATTGCCTTATCCTATTTATGCTTTGTGTCTATGCTTATTCTTTAGTTTGGTTTGCATTTATTGGCCCTATTACTTTATTGATGCTTAGGTTTAAATGGCTGTGACGTTATTGGTATTCATTATAAGCCTTAAGTTAGGCCTCATTTAGACTTCTAACATGTCCCGTACTACTATTTTGTTTGTTTGACAATGATAAGGACTAATGTGATTGTTTGGATCTCACTCAAAATTGGGTTGCTTTTTTATTTTGACTCTAATTATCATTCTACTAAACCATGCTATGCTATTGTTCTTTATTGTCTTATCATATCTTGCTTATGCCATAAGCATTAGTTGTCTCTATAACCTTGGTATGTTTCCAATTAGGACACTTTAAGTCATGGGCTGGTCCATTTCTAGTATTATAAGGATATTTTCTTGATTAGGTTTGTGGTGTCATAACTTTGTCTTTAGTTTATCCTCATGGGCTATTATTACTATAATTGATTGTGGGTCTATTTATTTTGCACTACTGCTACTATTTGCTCATATATGATGAACCTTTGGTTAACTTACTTTGTGTGCAATACTTTGGCATGTAGCTTTTTAGTTAATTATGCTTATAATTTACTTTAGTTGGGTTTTGCCTATCTTTTATGCTGATGAACATTTACATATCTAATTTCAAGTACCATTCCTAGCCTCTAAGGAGCATTCACGCCATGCCTTAACTAGCTCTTCTACTACTACCAACCCAAATGGCATTGTTTTTCACGATATAACTCAAGAGGTCTTTTAACACAGTTGGCTAAGTGACCCATTGTCCCTTACCAATACATTAATGAGTCTGCCTTGGCCTACCTTGGACTTTTAAAGGAGGTTCACTAGCTAGCCCATGCAATTGGTTAGGACAGGTTCCAACAAATATAACTACCTGCTTATCACGAGCTAACACTTGAGTTCTTTAGCTCATTCTTTTTGACACTATTCCTATAGATACTTTAGACTAAGGGATAGTTTGCTTTCGTTTATGCAAGCAAGAGTTTGCCTTCATATTGCCATAGATTAATGCTATATTTGAGTTTGTTGATGATGGTGTATGATTTTCTTTTTCTCACCTTATCACAACTGGTATATGGTAAGCCATTTTTAGTGAGTTCATGTACTACCTAAGTTTGTTTAAGGCCACTACGTTACATAACCCTACCCATTAATATCTCTATCATTTCATGGTCCATTCCATATTTGCCCATGGTGACAACACAAGTGTAATATCCTATGATTTAGAAATCCAAAATTATTCCTAAAAAGTGGAATGAATTACTTACAAGGGGTCACAGAGCCTATTGAAGGCCAGTAGGAACTATGAGAAACTAAAATTAGAATTATTTGATTAATGAATGAGGACCCTTGAGTAAAATGAATTGAGGCTAATTGAGATTTGGATATTAATTAAAATATCTAAGAATGCAATTAAGAGCCTCAGGATAATTCAAAATCAGAGCCAAAATGACCAAACAGAGAGTTATAAAGGCTAATGACATTTTCATAATTTTGGATAACTTTTAGAAAACTCAAAGGAGGGATTTTTAAATGGAAAAATTGAGTTTCCTAGGGTTTTCAAAGGCTCCAAAAATTATAGGAATCCTTAGAATGGTCAAAAACCCTCCAGTTTGCATTTTAAAGTGTCAGTTGACCACAATGTTGACCAAACCATTTGGTAAAGTTTTAGATCCAATTCGGATGAAACCAAAGACATTTTATGAATTAGAAAATCTAAATTTTATAATGGAAAAGATAATTCTAAAAAAGGATTTGAAATGAGATCAAACGGAGAAATCAAAATTTAGTGACATAGTTAGAACTTTGGAAATTGTTATAAGTGACCCTCCACCCCTTATAATCACATCCCATTCTTCCTCACTTTCTTAATTGACACTCTTCTAGTCCAAAACAGAAATAGAACTAGCTAAAGGTGGCAGACCAAAGAGGGAGAAAAAGGAGGAAGAAAACAAAGCCAAAAGGGTAAGATTTTGCTAATTTTTCATGCTCTTCCCTTTGCTAAAGTTCTTCTCTTCTTTCTCCTCTCTCTTCTCATGGTTTTGATGTTCTTAAAGGAGGTGTTCTATGACTAGTTTAGAAAAGGGAAGGAAGAGTTTAGAGGAAACTTTGGAGGCTTAAAAAAGCTCTCTTGACAAGCTTTGAAATTAGGTATGAAAGCATGGCTAAAATTGCTTCTTCTTAACTCTCTTTTACTTGAGTGTTTTGACTAGAATTAGAGCACCATGTAGGGAGTTTGATTTTGGTCCCAACATGATGAAGAAAGTGGTTTTGAAGTCTAAGGAATCATATGGAAGTAATAGAACTCAAAAAGAGGCTATAGATAACAAGTTATGAAAATTAAGGTTTTAATTACACCTAGGGATTTATAGAGCTTTCTAGTGATAATTTAGATTGTGTAAAACCATTTTTGAGTTCTCAAGATATCTAGGAAGCTTTATAGATGGCAAATTCCCTAGGAAAACTAAAAAAACTCCGTAGGCTTTTCACCTTGGTATGTGTCTCAGCTAAGGAAAGGATTATGTACCTAGGGAGAGTTTTCTTTTATTACAAGGATACAAATGGCCTAGAAATGAATAATAGACACCAAAAGAATCATTGGTTTGAACTTAGGAACCATAATTTGAAAGTTGGGAGTTTAAGGTTCCATTATGCATAAAGAAGCAACTTGGTGTTAGGTTCTTTGATTTAAGTTTCTGATGACTCTAATAAGCTTAAATAGAGTCATGTGACTTAGATTGAGTGAGAAATTAAAGCTGAAATAATGAATTGTGTAAGTTGCTTCCTTATGTTACTATATGAAGCCATATGAATGCCTAAAGCTAAAAGTAGCTTATATAAGGCTTGTGTGAGGCTAAAGATGATTCCATTGATACCTTTGTGTGTTGTTTGATGTGTTTAGACTAAGCAAACCAAGTATCTCCCAAGTATGATTGTAAGGCTAGGAGAGGAAAGTGGGAAACCAAGAAAGAAAAGTGGTGCTTCTTGAGAAAGGTAGCTATCCATTCTTTCTTGTATGTATTTCTTAGTAGTTGATTGTCATTGGATGCTTGTGTATATGTTTGGATCATAAAATATGCCTTTATCTATTGGCTTAATGCTATGGTACCATGATACTTCTTGAATTATGTTTGAAATGTGGCTTTACTCTTAATGGGTGAAATGATGCCAAAAGTCCCTTGAAATAGGTGAGGTGAAGCTAAAAGCCTCTTGAAATGGGTGAGGTGAAACCAAAAGTCCTTAGGAATGGGTGAAACAAGGCAAAAGTCTCTTAGAATAAGTAAAGCTAAGTTAAAAGTTCCTAGAAAATGGGTGAAACTAATCCAAAAGCTCCAAAGTTGGGTAAGGCTAAACCAAAAGTCTCTAGAGCTTGATTTTGATCTTGACATGTTTATGTGATCTTAAAAACATATTTATGTTTGATTCTTGGAAGTTTTTTATGCATGCTTGTGTTCTTTGACATAATAATATGCCATTTATACCTATTTGAAAGGGTGAAAAAGTTATTGAGATTCTTTGAATCTCACTCTCCCCCCACTTTCCATCTAACTTTGTTTAAGTGAAACTTATGGAGCAAAGAATGGGAGTCATGGAGCATGATTGATGATACGTTGAGAATAGAATAGGATTTTGTGTAAATTGATGTTAAACTATGTATGTATAAGCTATTTATGAGTTGTAAACCTCTGATCATATGTAAAAGTACATGAATATGTTATATGTAATGAATGTGAAGCCAAATATATGAGAATGTATGATTTTGACATCCTTGAGCCATAGTGTGCTCATGCATAAAAGCATGTAAGATGGTGAATTTGAGTTCCATAAGGATCTGGACCTATTATGATACTTCTATATACTGTGTTTATACTTTTGGACATGCTTAAATGGTCATGGTATGCTTGGAAGTCTATTTGGTGTAATTTGACCCCATTATGGTCCCAAACTAGGCTATATTTTTCCTCTGAACCAAAACTAAACCAAATGAACAAGTTTTAGCATGAAATTTGGTAGGCATATAAATCTCATTGAGAGTGTTTCAAAGGGCTAAAGAGCAATATTTTTGGAGCTTTGTGGAATATCTTATGATTTTTCAAAGTTACCTAAATTATGCAGAAACTATCATGGTACTATGCTTCTAGACAGTTTGGTTTTTGGTGTCTTTGAAGAGCCAAATGAAGTCCAATGTTCATGAAAATTTTCAAGCATATAGTTGGTATCATAAGCTTTCTATAACTACTGAGAGCACTCAATTTGGAGCTTTGTACAGTTAGATATTAATTTTTAAAGTTGTATGTCTACTGCAGTAACAAAAATAGACCCCAGCTACTGTAGTAACAGTTCCTCTAATATAGTATGCTATAGCATATAATATGTGATGGTGTGACAATAGGAGTTATAAATAGTCATAAGCTTTTCTTCTTACACTACATGATGACAGGGTCTAAGATTAACATCGATGTTTAACAGCTCAAACATTAGCAACGTGCTGCCATTAGCACTATAAGGCTAATAACAATTGATGGCTATATCAACCATATTTTAGAGTATCTACACTTGCTCAATTCTTCTAATCTTTAGTTAACGCGCATTAAAGGCATTGAGTGGATAGACATCATAAAGCTTCTTGCTATGAAGTTTTGTGACTGTCACAATTGTTCATTGGTCTTACTAAATCATGATGGAAACCTAATTCTACTAGAACATAGAGTTGATCATGGAATTGGGCAACAAGATGCCACAAAGGCCTAAGAGCCACCACTAGTATTTAAGCATCCTCCACCTCATACCTAGACCAGTACTCTACCTCTTACTCTATTATCTCATTCTGAAATGTTTCAGTAGCTGATGATGAGCATGGAACCCCTCAAAGATAAGTTTTATTAAAGACTTGCTAAGCTTCGTTAAGATTTGGATCAGTAGGGCTAACATATAGATGCACTATTAACTAGGGTGCATGCTTTTTGGCACCCACCTTCTCTACCTCCACCTAAGAGTTGACCTAATTCCTTTTTATATTACATCTCCCTAAATTATTGTTTCTATTTTGCTCCTTAGCTGTATTCAAAACTCCATTTCCTACTATTTTATTTTGATGCACTGATGGTATTTGATTTTTTTCTCCTACTGATATATTTTAAGTTTTTTGTTAGTTAATCAAGCTCCTTCTTCCCCTTGCTCTTTGCAATATTCATAAAGGAGTATTCTCATCCCCTTTTTCTTTTTTACTTTTATTTTACTAAATTTATTTTGCATTAAGGACACTACAATATTTAAGTTTGGAAGAATAGTCAAATTTATCTAATAATCATAAGTAAAGGATTCCAATATAAGTTAATTATTGTTTGGATATGCATTTAAAATTCTTCAATTTAAGCTGACCTCATTTTGAAAATTATATGTTTTAACATTATGATTTTGAATTCAGCTGTGGAAATTGTTGTCAATTTCTTATAAACATAAGTGTTATAGGCTATGTATATATAAAATAAAAATAAAATTTATGACTAGACTAATAAACTAATTAATTTATCTTTTATAATCCAAATTTAAGTTTCAAGTAGAGCATTGATGAGGGTTTCACTTACTGATTTGGGCTATTTTAATTTAAAAGAAGAAAAAGAAAAATGTTACAACAAAGTAAAAAAAATAAATATTTTAGTGTGAATTAAATAGTCTGGATAATGCATATACATAGCACCTTGATTTTATTACTTAAGTAAAGATTGATATGAGAAAATGATATGACCATCTAGTGACAAAATCTGAGGAAAAGCCTCTATGTAACTAACTTGCTTGTCTTATCAGGAGAGACATAAATTGGAAAGTTACTTTGCTCATGAGGATTTACATAGTTTTGAGATTAATTTTGTATAGTTGGTATGTTGTTGCAATTAGATGTCTCTTACAATTTTCATGGCTAAACTTAGAATCATTCAATCAATCTAGATAAGCTAAGAAATTTTGTTAATCTTAAATTGAATTATGGATATGTTCAAGTATGAAGGGCCTAGTTAGTTGTGTTAGCTTTCTTTTACTTGAAGATTGTAACACCATAGGTAGATAGCATTTAATTAGTGTCACAAAGTGCCTATAACATCCATTTTTGCAATTTCAATACTTTTAGTAGCGTAATTTACTGACATTAAATGTCAAATTAATTCATTTATGATTAAATTAACCATTTCAACTTAATAAACTCATTCTTCATCCTTAATACAATTGCTTATATAGAAATATCACAAAGGGAGGCATAGAATTCGAATATAAGCCATGCACATTAAGACTAACATTACACTTCCATTTTTTTCCATAGTTCCATAATTTTGTCATAACTTTAAAAATTCATAACTTGAGCTAGAAAATTCTAAATCACACTAAATAGGACTCTATAGAAAGCTCAAGACATAATCTACATGCTATAAAAATTTTATAACAATATCATTTGGCTTACAAAATTCTATAGAACAATACCACTATTAGAATTTTGCCCAAGTCATATTTGGAATTTAAAAAATTGATATCTCAAGCTACATAGCTCCAAATTGAGTGATCTCAGTGGCTATGGAAAGCTTATAAGCTTGTAAAATTGTATGAGTATTGAACTTCATTTGGATCCTCAAATACCTAAAAAACCAGACTAACCAAATGAGCAATGTGCAGACAGTTCTCGCATAATTCAGCCAATTTTAAAAAATTATAATAAATTCTACAAAGCTCCTAAAATTGTGTTTTTTGGCTCTATGAAAGTCCTAAGCGAGATCTAAATGCCTGCCCAAATTTGTCTATTTGGTCTAGTTTGGATTTAAGGAAAGATTATGGCTCAAAATAATGAACAAATGACGTCCAATGAGCCAAAATGGCTTCTCACATGCAATGTGACCATTTGAGCACATTCAAAACCTTAATCATAGCATACATGGGCATCATAACAGATCCAAATCCTTATATAACTCAAAACCAATTTATCACTTGGCTTTATGCACACACTTGACAAGCCACAAGCATACCAAAAATTTATGTACTCATACATTTGGATCAAAATTTAGTAAATACAATATATTTCCATACTTTTACACATGAGTGAAAAGTTACATCTCATAAATAATATATACATACATGATTTGGTATTAAATTACATCAAATTCTATTCTATTGTCAAAATGCCACAACTTAAGCTTCTTGGCCTTCATTCCTTACTCCATGAGAGTTACCTAGGCAAGATTAGACATAAAGTGGGGGAGAGTGAGATTCAAAGAATTCTAATAACTTATTCACCCTTTCAAGAATGCATATATGGCATGTTATCATGTTAAAAAAAGCAAGTATGCATCAAATGCTTCTAAATGCCAAACATAATCATATTTTCAAAGCCATATGGATTCATCAAGTTCAAGAATAAGCTCTAAGATCTTTTGGTCTAGCCTCACCCAATTATATAGGACTTTTAGATTAGCTTCACCTATTTTAAGGACTTTTGACTTAGCCTCACTCATTCCATGAGACTTTTGGCTTTGTCTC